>PVKN010005312.1:0-31082 GCA_004027915.1 Capromys pilorides | reverse complement strand
CTCTGCTTCTGTTATGCTCCTGCAAAGCCCATGGTTACGCTTGTTAACAGAAACTGCACAGGCCAGTGGGGTGCAGCCGCATCCCACCCCCTCCAGCCCTGCTCTGCGCCTCCCAACCTGGTCACAGTCCTAGGGCTGCACTGGTGCCCCCTCCCCCGGGCTGCTCCTCCCCTTCCTGGCTTCCAGCAGCTGTGGTCACTCTAGCTCCAGCCTCCATTTCTTTTTTTTTTTTTTTTTTAATTTTATTTATTTATTTGTTTGCTTGTTGTGTTTGTTTGTTTCTTTATTTTATTTATTTTGTGGCTGGCTCAGCCTGCCCTGGTGGTGGGGGCTGGCGCAGCATGCGGTGCCGGGGATCGAACCGCAGTCCCTGCAGTTGCCTGAGCTTTCCTAAGCAGGCGCTTTAGACCACTGAACCATCTCACCGGCCCCCAGCCTCCATTTCTTTGTGGCAGATGGACAGTGGTTTCTGCGCTTTGCTTCCTCTGGATAAAGTTGCAGGAAAAACAAAACTCAACTTAACCAGCGTTGGGCTCTCATGACGTTCAACTCCTTCCCTAAACCTACCTGCATTTTCTTCAAACACTGAGGCTAGATGTGGTGGTGCACATCTGTAACCCCAGCACTCTTAGAGGCTGAGGCAGGATCGCTGTAGGTTCAAGGCCAGCCTGAAGTACATAGTGAGTTCAAAGTCAGCCTGAGCTACGTAGTGAGACTGCCTCAACCACGTACAATGCATTTGATCTTAGCTAAAGACCAAGAAGCCATCAAACAAATACAATAAAAAGGGTTTCGAGGGCCACTCATTCAGGACCCCTGCTGTCTCTTAGGAGCTTAACTTCAATAAACGTATCCTCCATTGTTCCTTAGAATTCGTTATTTGGGCGGGGCATGGTGGCACATGCCTGTAATCCTAGCACTTGGGAGGCTGAGGCTGGAGGATCAGTGCGAGTTCGAAACCAGCCTGGGCTACAAAAGTGAGTTCAAGGCCAGCCTGAAGTCTGAAGTGCATAGCGAGATCCTGTCTAAAAAAAAAAATTTGTTCTTTGACGGCGGGGAGCATGCACTGGAGTATCTGACATCTAGCAATTCCCAGGTCTTCTGGCTAAAAAGAATAAAACTCAAGAAGCTGCACCCTGTCATCAGCAGCCCAAAGCCACTGTGGTACTTATCATAGCTTGCTCTGAATGGGATGCGGCCAGAGGCTGAATTTTGCCAGGGAATATTATTTCTTGGGGTCCCAGCCACCAATGTACTCTGCTGGGACAGTCACAGTTGGCCTGCACCTCCAGGATGCCCTCTACATAGTCCTCCCGGAAGCAGAGGATGAAGGTACTTTCCAGACACTTCTCCAAGGCCCGAGACCAGCAAGCAAAGCCAGGTGAACACACTGAGTGGCCCTGGTGGAGCTGACGGAACACAAAGGAGTTGCCTTGTCTAACTTCCTGACCTGCACAACTGCAAGAAACAAGAAAACGTGTTGGGCCTGGCAGCACACGCCTATAATCCCAGCTCTTGGGAGGTTGAGGCAGGAAGACATAGGGAGATTATTTCAAAAAACAAACATACATACAAATCCACGCGGAAACGCAGTGCTTCTCTTGGCCTTTTGTTTCCACTGGCGCACATGTAACAGGATTGTGGCCCGTGAATCCATGTTTTAGAAGCTACTAACATAGATTTGCTGTGGACAGGGCTGTTTATTGCCAGGCAGTCAGCAGCTGGGTGGCCGAGGTGCACTACTGCAGGGTGGCTTTCTTCTTGGCCCACACCTCCACGATGCTCTCCACGTAGTCGAGGGTCAGCTCTGTGGTGCCCCCTCCCCCAAAGTGCCACCACGCCCAACTCCACACACACAGCATTGCCCTGGGGGCCCACTGAAGTCACCGGCGCAGTGTACTGGCTCGTCATAGCTCACATTGGGGTGATGTTCATTCTCCGAGCCCACACAAACACCATCTTCCCCTAACTTTAATGAAATGATTTTGGTCCAGGAAAAAAAAAGTCTTCGAGTAGTCTTTGTCTAGAATTTATACTCTATATTTTCTGCAGGAAGAGTCTACTAGATGGTTATCAGAAACAGATCTCTTTTCTTCCTGTCTGATCTTTTTGGTGCTGGAAATTGGACCCAGGGCCTTCTACTCCAATAAACCAGGCAAGTATCTCCCACTGAACAATAACCCAGATTTTAAAATTTTGGTTGAGAGAGGGTCTGTGTACAGTTCATGTTGGTCTTGAACTATGTAGTATAGGCTGGCCTCAAACTCACATTGATCCACTTCTCAGCCTTCCAAATGCTAGGATTACAGGTGTGCACCATCACACCTGGCTCTTTTTTTCTTTTTTTAATGTATTTGGTTCAGGGTCTCATCATGTAGCTCAGACTTGCAGTGATCCTCGTTTTCAGCCTCCCCAGTCCTGGAATTACAGGCGTGCACTCAGTGGCTGGCTCAGTATGTGGTGCTGGGGATTGAACCCTGGTCCCTGTGCTTGAGTCTGCTGAGCTAGCTCGCTGGACCATCTTTTTTTTTAAACCAGGTATCAAACTCAGGACCCATCTGCTTGTTAGGCAGATGCTGTGCTGCTCAGCTATCCCCAGCCCCTGGAATCAAGCTTCTAAGTGGCCACAGAACATAGGGTGAGAGGCCTGGAGGACCAGGCAGTGATGCCCTCAGCCACAGGACGAGTCCTTCATGTGCATTTCACTATAGGTGCCTATCTCTATTCTCAGCACTTGGCTGGCTGAGGCAGGAGGACTGCAAGTTTGAGGCCAGCCCAAGGTAACACAGTGAGACCAACAAAGGGCAGGGATACAGCTCAATGACACGGCACCTGCCTGGCAAGTTGCAAGGTTGTAAGTTTGACTCTTGGTACCAAACAAAAACTAAAACCACCTCCAAAAAGCCAGGTGTGGTGGGACAAGACTGTAATTTCAGCACTCAAGAGGCTGAGGCTGGAGGATCACTGAGCATTTGAGACCAGCTGGGGCTACAAAGTGAGAAGTCCAGCATGAATGAGACTTTGTCTCAAAAAGATAAAAAGCAGGCTGGGGAGATAGCTCAGTAGAATAAGTGCTTGCCTGGCAAGCACAGGGTCCTGAGCTCAATCCCTGGTAGCACCCCCCACCCCCGGCAAAAAAAAAAAACCCATAAATCACTACCACTTCTTGCTGTGCTTGACTTAGTTTTTTATTTTTTTTGTGGTACCAGGGATGGAACTCAGGACCCTAACTTGCCAGGCAAGCGCTTATTCTACTGAGCTATCTCCCTGGCCCCATTTCTTGCAAACAGCAACTTCTAGCCAATTACCTCAAACTCAGAACTACTAGTCCTGCTCTGCCTCCAAGTTCCCATCCTGCAATGTCATCCTAAATGTGTTTTCGTCCCTTAGAAAATACTACTGTGTATGTTTGTAAAACTTCGTTTGGCACCAGATACAAGAATCAACTATGGAAACACCACCATGTAAATGAAACCTAGAGGGCACGGTGATGTGTGCCTTTACTTCCAGCCACCCAGGAGGCTGAGGCAGGAGAATCCTATTTGAGGCCAGTATGGGCAACTTGCAAACTTCTCAGATTTTTAAAATTAAATACAAAAAAAAAGAGCTGGGATGTGGCTTCTTGATAAAACACTCCAGAGTTTGATTCTTGGCACTGAAAACAAAAACAAACAAACAAACAAACAAAAAACAACAAAAAAACCCTCTACTGAATGGTATATCACCCGTTGGTTATGGGCAACTATTTTTACTGCGGTACCCCACCCTCACCCCAGTCTTCTGGAAAACACTATCACCTAAGATATGTTTATATACCTGCTAATCCTGCAACTGAGTCTTGGAGAAGTCTTTCTTAGTGTGCACAAAGGACATAGCTGAGCATCACTCAATAGCAGCCCTTGTTTGGGGGTGAGGCTGTCCCCTCAGCCAACCCCCACTGGGGTTGAACAATTTCAGAATGTAAGTCATTTCCAAGGTGCTGAGCACCAAGTGCAGCATAATGAATGTTAGCTATTAGTTCTTAAACTGCGACCTGAGCCTTGCTTCCGCACCTGTGGAGACGTTATCTGTGGATCTCAAGAAGCATGAATTTCCATTTAGCAAGACAAGGCAAGAACTGGACAAGGGTCTGGTCTGAGGCCACGGAAGGTAGAGCTGTGAAGGGACCAAGTACTCACCTTGAGGCACCATGCCCGCCCCCAGTCCCAGCTGATCTCAAGCTTCACTACATCCTGCCTCTGCCTCTGAAGGGGGTGGGGGGGAGTAGTTTGCTCAGGTCACATATCCAGCTCTCCAGCACACTGTGAAGGTTCAGTGACCTCAACCCATAAATACTTAAGCAGACTTTTGCTACTACAGAAAGCCAGGGATGAAAGTAGTATGGAATGGAGAACTCTGGAAACTTTCATTAACTTGGGGGCCCCAGCCTGTTGGTAGGAGAGTCCCCCCTTCCTGAGTGGTCCATACACCGCTTGGGGGGGGCACATAAACCTCAGGGTATTCACTGTGCACCTTCTGGCAAGTGAGGAAACCCACTTTTTGGGTAACATGAACATGTAAATAAGAAAGGACAGTGGGTCAAAACTTCTCGACTGGGGCGGTCTGCTTCAAGCACAGCCTTCCCCACCTCCCAACCCCTTGGGCATCTTCTCTTCTGCTCCTCTCAGCAACTTGGTCTCTGTCGCACAAGTAGAGGGTGCAAATTTCGCCGAGTGCTGAGGAAGGCTGCAATCTTGCTGCTATCTGTCCAGGCCCACCAGCTCCCCCTTGTGACCAAGGCTGCACAATGCATACTCAAGGAAGTAAAATTGCAAAGACCACATAAAATTCAAGCTGCAATGAAGCTGCTGACCCTGGAGTCACAGGTGCCTTAAAGGGGGAATCTCCAGCCTGGTGGCCACATCACACCAAGTTGGAATGTGAGGGGCTGCAACTTCTCCCAGGACAGAACAGTTTGCCACAGACTAGGGCAGGTTGTGGTGACAAGGGACAGTCTTACTCAGACTACCCTGCTCCACTTCACGGAGAGGCCAGAGGAGAGGCACGTGCACAGCTCGGGCGGGGGCAGGGCGAGCTGCTGGCAGCAGAGAAGGCTCTCCCCTCGCCAGGGCCAGGCGCTGCGCCTGCAGAGCGCGCTTCAGAGTGGCGTCACATCCACTGTACTCCTGGCCCCACAGCGGCATCAGCGTCGTGCTCACTTCATTGCGATCACGACTACTGCCACCGAGGCCAGCCCCTAGGTCACCCAACGATGCACAGCTGATGGGGCACACTCCACACTTTGGGCACTCAACCCTTGTTGCAGTGCACGTATGGCAAGGCTTAATAGGGCAACTGGCAGGGTCATACCCTGGCAGGAGTTTTGAATGTGGAAGAAAAACACACAGGGCCTAAAGCAAATAACTTTATTATCATTCCTTATTAAAGAACCATGTAGAAAATATGCAAAACACCAACAGCTGTGATTCAGAGGTGAATGAAAGAGTGGGCTTTGGGGCTGCACTCGGTGGGGGGCGGGATCTGCTTTTCTAAAACGAGCTCTCCCACTGTTACTCCACACAGCACTTCCTCCCTCCCGAAATCCAGGCTGGAACTCAACTAATCCCAAACTCAAACTCAAGGGCGGCGTCTGAGGCCACCTGTTGTTTTCCAGGATGTCCAGCTCTGGAGGAAGGACATTCCACTCATTAGGCTGCCCCTCGAAAGACACCTGTCTGCCCTCGAAGGCTACCAGGGGTCTCATGGGAGTGAGACTCAGGCCTTAGTCCCCACCTGGAGTCACACTCATCTCTAGGACATCAGGTGGAGAATAAGCCCAAGAAGGCGACAAGGGGCTCCTGGGCCAGGCAGGGTGGGCAGGTCCCTCAGGGCTGCTGACGCTGAGCCACGTCCTGGCTCACTTCGGGCCCAGGCACTCCACAATCCCATTCCCCTTCATGCCATCAAAGAAGAAGAAGTTGTTGTGAGGAGGATCCCTCTGTGACAGGGCCTGGGAAGGAAAGCAAAAGGGAGCTCAGCTTCAAGAGCACACGGAGAGGAGGAGACAAAATACACGGGATCTTCCAAAGGTTAAAGAGAAAAAAGCCAGCCTTAAAGCCGCGAGTGGTGGCGCACGCCTGTAATCCCTGCACTTGGGAAGCTGAGGCAGGAGGATCTGTCTGAGTTCAAGACCAGCCTGGGCTACAAAAGTGAGCTCAAGGGCAGCCTGAACTGCATAGCAAGACCCTGTCTCAAAAAGACAAAAAGTAGGCCTTAGGTGGTTATGGTTCTCTCTCTCTTTCTTAAATGCATTTAAGAAGGGATACAGGGTCCACAGGGTTTCACTACACAGATCAGACTAGTAGTGATTCTGTTTTCAGCGGTGGCAATGGTTCTCAAATGGGATATAATTTGGTCTACCGGGGCTATATAAGAACGTAGTCTGGGGGCCGGAGAGATGGTTCAGTGGTCTAAAGCGCCTGCTTAGGAGGGCTCAGGCTACTGCGGGGACTGCAGTTCGATCCCCGGCACCACATGCTGCGCCAGCGCCACCACCAGGGCAGGCTGAGCCAGCCACAAAATGAATAAAGAAACAAACAAACACAACAAGCAAAAAAATAAATAAATAAAAATAAAATTAAAAAAAAAAAAAAAAAGAACGTAGTCTGAGTGTGGGGGTACACCCTATAATCCCAGCACTGGGAGGCTGAAAACAGGAGGATCACTGAGTCCTGAGCTGTGTAGTGACCCCCTGTAATGAATACATTAAAAAAAAAAAAAAGTTAGTTTTTGGTCACTTCTTAAGACAATCTTGCTATGTAAGTTCAGGTTGGCCTTGAACTCAGGATCTTTCTGCCTCAAACTCCCCAAGTACATGCTCTAGTGCCCAGCTCTAAGCACTTATTTATATTTTTATGTATCTGGTACAGTCCACAGCTCAGACTTGCAGTGATCCTCCCGTTTTCAGCCTCCCCGGCACTGGGATTATAGGTATGCACCACCACCCCAGACTACGGTGGTGGCTCAGTGTGCCTGTGGGTGGGGCTGGTGCAGCATGCAGGACTGGGATCGAACCCCTGTCCCTGCGCTTGCCTAAGCAGGCGCTTAGTCAGCTGAGCTATCTTGCTGGCCCTCTATACTTATATTTTTACAGGTGTGTTCCACCACCATACCCAGCCGAGGAGGCCACTTTGATTGCCATGTCTCCTTATTCTGTTCCTTACCTAATCTGTGTATATTTTCAGGCAAAGAATTTAATCTGTTTTTTTTGGAGATAAGGTCTCCTTATGTAGTTAAGGCTGGCCTTGAACTCTGTAGCCCAGGTTGGCCTCAAAATCAGTGATCTTCCTGCCTCAACCTCCTGAGTGTTGGGGTGACAGGTGTGCACAACCCACACCCAGCCATTTAACTACCCTGAACCTTACTTTTTCCATGTCTAGTAAGAACAAATGGCTGGGAGAGATGGCACACGCCTATAATCCCACCACTTGGGAGGCTGAGACAGGAGGATCGGTGCGAGTTCAACACCAGCTTGGGCTACAAAAGCGAGCTCAAGGCCAGCCTGAACTGTATAGTTAGACCCTGTCTCAAAAAGATATACACACACAAAAAAGAACAAATGTACTGCCCGGAGGATTAGAACACGACATCTCATAAATGCCCCAAGCAACAGGAAGCAGAGTTGCACTGCTGGGCAAGCAGCAGAGGTGATTCCTGAGGACGGAGCACCTGGAACACAACAATCACTGCTGTCGTCTAACACCGCAGCCTACACCATCTAAGGGGACACTTAACTGAGGGACACAGTGAGGCAGCATGGCTCCTTCATGAGGATGCAAAGTGGCTGATCTTCACAGGACAGAACAGGGCCAGAACCCAGGGGGCTCAGTGATGCTGTTCAGCCACGTCATCTCGTGGGGTTGACGAGTTTAGAATTATGATGTTCATTCTGTTGAGGAACTTTCAGTAAGACCCGTTTTGCTATTTTTTGCAGCATAAAACTGAAACAGGGCCTCTTTCAATTTTGAGACACAGTCTTGCTGGATTACCCTGTTGGCCAGAATTGGCCACCCTCCTGCCTCAGCCTCCAGAGCCCTGGGACAGTCATGGACCCCTGCATTCTCCCTCTTGAGTTTTCCACATGGTATGGAAACTGGAGGCCGGCACAAGTGGCCTGGCCTCTGCTTTGTGGTAGCCTGCAAATCTTGAGTGAGCATGCATTTTTCTAAGGAATGGGTTCATAGATAACACTAAATCTGTAAAGAGGCGACTAAAGCTTCACCACGAGCCAGTGCTGGGAGAAGGACATCCCCACGGGGCTCCTAGCACCGTTGCGCATTATTTTCAAGAAGGTACGCGCCATCTCATCCCCATTCTGCTTCCTCATCTGTTAAGTGGAGGGTGCTGTCTACCTCAGGTACAGGTCTGATTATTCCGAAAAGCAAACTGTCCTGGGCATCTGCTCTGTGCCAGATGCTCTGCGAGAGACACTACGGATGCTGAGAAGGTCCCTGTGCTCAGAAGGAGCTTAGATCACCAAGAGGCTTCCAGGTGGGCAGGGCTGTCATCCCCTCCCTTGGAAGGATGAGGCAGGGGGGGTCACACTGTCCCTAAGGCCAGCCTGGGCTGCTCAGTGAGATGCTGTCTCCAAATACACAAAGAAACAAATGAACAAAAGAGAGGCCTGACTATAGTACACAAAAACGAATAGCACCTGCTTACCTGCCTGCTAGAAATTCTGATGATGCAAATAAAGTGTGAGCAGGATTGTGACGTGCCTGGCACATACTGAACTCTCTCCATGGCTTGGAGTAAGCTATTATTAATGGGAACCAGGGGTGCATGTCCAAAATATCTAAGGGCTGCCACACACTCAGGCAGGTGGGATGGCCTAGCAAACCACAACTAGACGTTCGAAGAACAAAGGTACAGCTGATCCATTTTATACATTCATTGACTCATGATCACTATCACATTACTAGATGGCTCTCACTATACATGCAGGTGAGCCTGAGACTCCTGGTTCCTGTTGTAGCCACTCAAGCCAGCGACACCGCCCAGTCTTAGCCAGAGCCCTCAGATCAGGGCCCATAGCTGGTGCACTCATCTCACCCCCATCCCAGTAGGAAGACAGCCAGGGACCACAGGGACAGAGGGAAGGCAACGGCGGCTTACGGCTCAGGAGGGGACGTGACTGTGGTAGCTGGGAGAATAAAAGGAAGGAAACAGGAGATGACCCCAAGGGAACAGACTACCCATCTGTCCTTCAGCTCTGATGCCTCCTTTTTATAGGTGGTCAGATGAGGCCCTCGGTCAGGGCCCTCCTGCCAGCTGACTGAAGGTTGGGTCAGTGACAAGGGGAGCGGCAGGATGAGAGCAGGGCACGGGGTGAACATGGGCGAAGCGTAAAGTGCTCCCCTGCAAGACGAGGTCAGGAGATTCCAAACACACCCAGCAACCAAGAATGCAGAGTGCGCTGCTTTCTGGGATAAACAGAAACAAGATGCTGGGCAACAGCTGTCCCCAGTGGGCAGGAAGGAGGGAGCAGCATTAGGACTGGGATGCAGAGAAGCCACGCAGACAGCGGGGTCGAGGCCACCTGCCCCCTCAGGGAAGCAGCAGAACGGGCGGGGGCGAGCTGGGGCCTGGCTGAGCAGGGCCACACAGCAACACCTGAGGCGTGACTGCCAGGCTGGGAGGAGCGCAGGCCGGGAGCCTGACCTGTAGGCCTCGCTGACTACTGTGGGCCACTTTTTCTGCAGTACTAAGGATCAAAATCAGGGCCATGTGCACGCAAGGCACGGGGCTCTAGCACTGGGCTCCACACTTGCTGCTTGTCTGGTTGGATTTTTTTTTTTTTTTTTTTGGACACAGCCATCTAGCATCTATGTTGCCCACACTGGCCCTGAAGTAATGATCTGCCCTCCTGCCTCAGGCTCCTGAGTAGCTGTCACTACTGGTATGCTCTATCACTTTTGGTTGTCTTCTACCTCATTTACTTTATTATTTATTTTTGTCTTTTTGATACAGGGTCTCACTATGCAGCTCTGGCTGGCCTTGAGCTCACTTTGTGTAGCTCAGGTTGGTGTCGAACTTGTACTGATCCTCCTGCCTCAGCCTCCTAAGTGCTGGGATTACAAGTGTGCACCACCACACCCAGTCTTACTTTATTTTTTAATGAAAGAAACAGCTCACTGTTTGTGGATGTTTTAGTCTATACTGAGCTGGCACCAAGATAGGGTGGCACACGGCAGAGGAAAACAGCAAAAGTAACAAGAGCAAAAAGGGAGGAGCAACTCTTCTAATTCATTCAGAACTTCTTTTTATCGGCAGAGTTTTACTTTGTCATTCAGGCTGGCCTTTAACTCTTATGACTCTCCTGCCTCAGCCTCCTGAGTACTGGGACCACAGGCGTGCACCACCACCTCGTATTTTAGGCAAGAGCTTCACTTCTCTGTACCTCAGGTTTCCTCCATAAGTCAGGGATCACAACAGTTCCTACCTCACAGGGCTGAGACACAGTGAGCTTAAACTAATCTTGAGTGACACGTGGCAGGCCTGCAGTCATTTTCTGTTACTGGTGATGGTGTCCTCATTAGACTACAAACACTTATTCCCCAACATGGTTTTTTATACCAAAACTCTGGCTGTCCTGAGCTGTCCACACACAGCCTCTGCCATCTCTTTATGATGCTCTTCTGGGCAGCCATCATGACGTTCCCAGTGAGGGCAGGCAGCCTGACTTCCACAGCCATGGGCTGGGCAGAGATGGAAGGCAGACGCGGGTGGGGCCACCACATGCTCCACCTCCCACTGTCCCTTCTCAGCACTGCTGACACAAAAGCAGGCTAGACTTCAGCAGAGGAATGATTTTCAGGAAACAAGAGAAAAAAGGAGGGGCTGGCCAAACAGCTCAGCAGGTTAAAGCGCCCAGGCACAGGGCCAGAAGTTTGATCCCCGGGCCTGCCATGCAGGTGCCGCCCTGGGGCACACTGAGACTGCAATTGAGACCAGGCGTGGTGGTGCGTGCCCCTAATCCTAGCTCTTGGGAGGCTGTAAACAGGTGGATCACTACAAGTCTGATCTAGTAGTGAGACCCTGAACACCCTTCCCTAAAAAGTACAGGAAAAAAAAAAAAAAAAGAAAGAAAAAAGGAGCAAAAAGATTGTGAAATGTCAAACTGAGTCCAGCATCTCCAAGTCTTAGATAAGATGATACGATCTGGTCTCCTACCAATCTGTCCCAATGAGCTCACACCTGACATGTACACATGTCGGGAAACCATCACAGCAGGACAGACTGTGGCCAGAAGAGAGGAGAAGCCATTACTGTAAGCCCACCCAGAGGCTCAAGAATCTACACAGGGCTATTATTAAAATGTGATTCTGGGGTCTGAACCCAGGGGCCGAGACTCCCTGAGCATATGCTGTATTACTGAGATACATGCTCAGCCCCACCAAAGGCAAATGTAATATGGTTAGGTAAATATCGAGGTCCCCAAAGGAAACAAATCTATTTTGGGGTACGCCATAGTTTTAATAAACTGCACATTCCAGAAGATACCCTAAGAGCCGCACTTGTCAGCTGCTGGCTGTGGGACTCTGTGGGCACCTCTCACTGGCTTCACAGGATCACGGTCAGCCCGTGAAGAGCACAGACATCCATGTTCCTCCTCTACAGATGCCTGGTGGATGGGTTACAAAGCCGGAGGCTTTGATGCTATGGTGATGGACGGAGCTCCTGGAAACCAACAAGTCCTGAGGAAACAGCACTGCTCAGGCCCTGCGCTCAGCTCTAGGCAATTTGCTGACTGGCAGGAGACAAGGCCACAGTGGAGCGAGAAGGTGGCTGCTCCTGGGTCAATCTGCATACCATCGGCTGGGCGTGTACAGGGAAGGTGCAGGTGCATGTGTGGAAGCTACTTTGTTTTACCTTTACAATTTCCTGGGCCAAGATCCCGCCAACCACCGCGCACACTGGGGCCATCTCGGAGAAGCAGTACCTAGAAAGAGAGGACAAGTGAGGCACGGCACTGAAGAGCAGGGCGCGATGACCTCTGCAGAAGTTTCAGACGCAACGCCAAGGCTGGGCTCTAACTCAGGGGTCTGGGAGTGGCTGAGAAAGACCACTGAACTTTAGCAAGGAGGAATTCTTTCACACACTTTTTCTTTTTAAAGTCAAAGGAAAGGTTATATCTGTGTTTCCTAAAAATAAGATCCTACTAATATCAGATATGTCACCGCCCCGGTCACATTCTCCCAATTCTGCTCTACTGTAATGGGGGTGCTGGTCTGTGTGCTATTCCCAGATGGAGGGGGAGGGGGGGGGCCCAGGCCTGTGTTAACCTGCATGACCTGAGAGGTTTGCAGCCTCACGTGAAAGCATGGGGGCAGCAGTCCTCATAACATATATGCAGTGTAGGGCCAGGATGGAGCGTCCAAAGGACCAATGTGGTCCTTGAAACTGGCCATTGTGGGGACCAGAGTATTTTCACTGAACACCTCAACAACAAAGGAGTTATGTTTTGCTAATTCCTACACAGAGCTTTCCCCCCTGCATACCAAGCACTTTTTTTTTTTTTTTGCAACTCCAGGCTGGTCTCAAACTCACAGTAATCCTGCCTCAGCCTCCCAAGTGCTAGGTTACAGTGTGTGCCACCATGCCCCGCACTAGCCCTTCTTTAAAATCTCGAGATAGGATCTTGACTAAGTCAAGTTTGGCCAGACTGGGATCAAGGTTTTCCTGCCTCAGCTTCCAAAGAGCTGACTACAGGCTTGTGCCACTATGCCTGACCATTCTAGACATTTTTTTTTTTTTTAAACTGCACATACCTACACATACAATTTTAAATCTAAGTAATATCAGCTACTATTTGTTCTGTTATCAGTACACTGAAGGTCATATGTGATATTTGACATAGCAACCATCCATTTTGGTATAATTAACAAAATTACTGCGTAAGAACTAGGCATAGTGGTACATAGCTGTAATCCTAGCACCTGTGAGGCTGAGGCAGGATTATTGCCTGGAGTTCATGGCCACACTGAGATATATATTCATTTTCAAGGCCAGGCTAGCCTGTCAAGACCTTGTCACAAACAAAACAAGACAATAAGCAAACTATTCAACAAGGCAAATTTCTAACTATGCAAATGCTACATCTTGATATGTACTGCCAAATGCCATCAGAATCTATCCATTTCAACTCCCAGAGCAGCCATGTGTCAGGGTGTCACCTCCTCATGCACTGGCTGGAACAAGCATCCTTGCATTCCATTAACCTCAGAGGCAGCTTTTCTATCTGCTTATCAAGGTCCACTGCAAAACAACATATAATATATGGAAAACCACAGTCCTCAGGGATCCTCCTGCCTCAGTCTCCTGAATGCTGCCAAGATCTCCATGTGCCATAAAATATAATTAAATTGGGAGCGGGGCGATAGCTCTGTGGCACAAGTGCCTGCCTGGCAAGAGCAAGGTTGTGAGTTCGAATCCCAGTCCTGGGGATATATATATAAAATATATATATATATATAAATTAATATATGAAATTGGACTTAAGGGTACAGCATTTTCCTGGCATGTGTGAGTCATGGGTACACCATATATACATACAAGAATTAAATTGACACCCTAATCCATATCACGACATCAAAAATTTAATTCAAGAGCCAAGTAGGAGGTCCAGCATTGAGGTGCATGCCTATAATGCCAGCACCCAAGAGAGGCTGAGGAAGGAGGACTTCTATGAGTTACGGCCAGCCTTATCTACATAGTGAATTCAAGGTTAGCTTGAACTGCATAGCAAGATCCTATCTCAAAACCAAACCAAACCAAACCAAAAACCAGGCAGGAGTGCCAGGCATGGTGGAACGTGTCTATAATCCCAGCACTCAGGAGTCTGAGGCAGGATTGTGGCTATCTGAGATTAGCCTGGGCCTACAAGGTGAGCCTGAACTCTATAGTAAGACCTTGTCTAGAAAGAAAGAAAGAAAGAAAGAAAGAAAGAAAGAAAGAAAGAGGCAAAATAGAGCAAAAAATAAACAAGAATGAGTGAGTATTAGCAGGGTAGAATCTCAGCACTCCAGAGGCTAAAGCAAAAGTATCATCATGGAGTTTAAGGGCACTTGGGCTACACAGTGATTTTACTTCCTTCCTTATTTATTTTTTAAAGTTTATTTTATTTTCTTCAACCACAATACATATTTGTTTGTGTTATGGCTGGCTTAGCCTTTCCTGGGGGGTGGGGGGCGGTGCAGCATGTGGTGCTGGGATCGAGCCGCAGTCCCTGCGTGGTGGCCTAAACTTCCTGTCGCATGTGCTTTAGACCGCTAAGCCATCCCACCAGCCCTATTTATTTATTTATTTATTTTTGTATTTTAAGAAAGGGTCTATAGGGTATTCGGGGTCTCACTACTAAACCAGACTTGTAGTGATCTGTACGCTTACAGCCTCCCAAGAGCTAGGATTACAGGTGCACCACCACACCCGGTCTCAAATGGGGTCTCAGCGCACGCTGGGGGTGGGGCTGGCATGACAGGCTTGGGGATTGAACCCCAGGGTCCTGCACCTGCTTGCAGAGATTTTAATCTGCTGAGCTATTTCCTACATAGTGAGTTTAGAGCTAACCCCAACAACACAGTGAAACAATCTTTTTCAAAAAACAAAAGAACAAGATGAATATTTAGAATGTCAATGTCTTTGGTCATAACGATCCCCAATAATCCAAACATCCTTCATCCAGTAAACAGACACTATACAATGATGTATACTGCTCAGCAGCAAAAAGGAATGAGCTACTGGTTAATACAAATCTGAAGTGCAATAAGCTATGTAAAAGATGCCAGACTTGAAAGACTACAAGGTTTGTGATTCCATCTAAATCATATTATGAGAAACAGAACTACAGAGAGCAAGAGAACAGTGGTTGCAGGAATGCCCAAGGTATACCATGAGGGAAGCTTCTGGCGTGCTAAATTTTTTTTTAAGTACTGGATGTAGACCCTGCTGCAAAATTTTAAAAGTGAGCTGGGAAGCTGGTTGTGGTGCTGTATCCCTGTAATCTCAGTTACTCAAGGGCCTTTAGGCAAGATGAATATATATATATATATATATATATATATATATATATATATATGTATTTTTTTTTTTAAACATATTTGGTTGTTACAGGGTCTCACTGCACAGCTTGGACTCATAGAGATCCACCTGTTTTCATCCTCCCCAGTGCTGGGATTATAGCACAGACTCTGGCCAGCTCAGCCTTCCCCTGGGGGTAGGGCTGGCACCACATGTGGTGCCAGGGATTGAACTGCGGTCCCTGCGCTTGCCTGAGCGGGCGCTTTAGTAAGCTAAGCTATCTTGCCGGCCTGATCATAACTTTGAGACCAGTTTGAGAAATCTGCTAAGACCTTCCTGTAAAAAATAAAAACAAAACAAAGGGCTGGGGATGTAGCTCAATGCAAACACCCTAGATTTAATTCTCAGTATTACAGATGGGCACAAAGAAGTTAAAATGGTTAATTTATATATACTTTATCATAATAAGCAATTAAAACTTTTTTTTTTTTTAAAAAAAAACTAAGGTTTATTGGGGGCCGGTGAGATAGCTCAGTGGTCTAAAGCACCTGCTTAGAAAAACTTAGGCAACCGCAGGGACCGTGGTTCGATCCCCTGCACCACATGCTGTGCCAGCCCCACTCTCAGGGTAGGCTGAGCCAGCCATAACATGAATGAGTGAATGAATGAATAAAAAACAAACAAACAAACAAAACAAAAACTAAGGTTTTTGAATGTATTAATGTTTAATTGTTTGACCAATCTTACATATCTATATCTATTAATCTAAAGATTTGATGATGAAAATATGTAATACAACCATTGTTAAATTTTCCTTGTTTTGGAAATCCTGTACTATATGTACTCTTACTTGTTACTGTTTTCCTATCTCTGTTTCTGCTACTTTTATTCTTTAAAATAAAATCTAACAAGATTAAAAAAAAAAAAAATTTTTTTTTGGTGGCTGGCTCAGCCCACTCCGGGAGCTGGGCTGGTGCAGCACGCAGCGCCTCGGATCAAACCACGGCATCCTTGCCTAAGCCTGCCTAAGTCAGTGCTTTACACTGCCGAGCTATCTTGCTGGCCCCTAAAAACAATGTAAATTATGTTATATATACAAATTATGAAATACCAAGTATCTATAATAGTGGAAAAAAAATTTAACTATTAACCAATAAGGTAACGATCATAGCTAAAGGTTGGCAAGATAGCTCAGAGATAGCAAGATAGCACCTGCTTAGGCAAATAGAGGGACCCAGGGGGATCCCCAGTACCACAGAACACACCAGCCCTGCCCCTGGACATGCTTGAGTCTAGGTATGGCAGCCCACACCTGTAACCCCAGCACTGGGGAGGCTGAAATGAGGAGGATCATTATGATTCCAAGCTGTGTAGTGAGACCCTGTACCAAATGCATAAAAACAAAAACAAAAAACAATCATATCTAGAAAATGAAACATGAGATGTAATTGACATGACTCCATTTACATAAACAGGACCATGATATGCTGGAAAAAAAGCTATTAAAGAACATAGATAGAATGGTCTCTTTTGATAGTTAAGCAGAAAAAAACACGAGTACATATACAAAGAAAATTTCTCATCCTAGACCTAGAAAAGCTATAATGGCTAGAATTACACTTGAACTCCTTCTCCTACTTTACGTTTTCTGGATATGGGGATCTGTTACTTTGATAATCTGAAAAACAATAAAGCTGAGATGAAAATAAATAACGTAACACAAAGAAGCGGGCAGGCAGATGAAGGGAACAGAGGCTTGTGCACAGCCTTCCCTGCTTGACGGCAGCAATTGATGAAGGTAGCTCAGCTGCGAGACGGCGGCTCATTTCCTCTCCAGCATCCTTTCTCCATCCCAGGCCTCCACGGTCTATCCACAGACAGGCATCCAGGACTCACCCAATGCCTCTTACTTAAAAGGCAATTGAGCTGGAGCACAAAGCACATGACTGAGGCATGGGGAAGTAGCTTCCACAGAGGGTGGGCAGGGAAGGAGAAGGCTGCGCAGAGAAAAGCGGCCGGCGGAGCAAAGCCAGCCCATTCATCACTATAAATGGCCCAATGAGCCTCTCAGCTGCACAGTCATGCCAGGCACCTGGTACCAGGTACGCTGGGCAGCTGCAGTCTGCTGGTGATCACTGGGGGAGGGTCTACTGGAACTGAAAACCCAGGTGATGTAGGCCCACCTTCTCCTGTGAAGCACAGAACTGACAACTGCTGCTCACATACTGTTCTTCCCTGCACTAAGAAATGTGTCTCGCTCACTTAGCATGGGACAGGACCCTTGTCTAGACCTATAATGTCACCAGCCCATGATCTCATGGTACCAAGTTACAAAAGCATCACAGCCTGCTTCAGATGTTTTTCATTTTTATGTATTTGGTTCAGGGTCTTACTATGCAGCTCAGACTCTGTTTTCAGGCCCCCAGCACTGGGATTACAGGGGCACACCACCATACCCAGATTCCTTCACTGGTACAGAGCACCCCAGGGTTGAAGCCAGCACAGCCTGCAGGACCAGGGACTGAACCCTGGTCCTTGTGCTTGCCAAAGCAGGCGCTTGGTCCACTGAGCTATCTTACCGGCCCTATGTTTCCTATTTTTAGATGATGGCTATAGAAAATAAGATACTATCCACTCACAGGAAATGGCACCCAAAAGATAACAGAAAGTAAACAGGACATGATAGGAGAGTAATATATCCTACATTACTTCTTTTATTTTTATTTATTTTTTTTGTGGGACTGGGGACTGAATTCAGGGGCTTGCATTTGCCAGGCAAATGCTTATTCTACTGAGCTATCTCCCTAGCCCCTGCATTACCTTTTTAAAATGGCCCCTTTCTTATTTTGTTCTATACCTGTTTTGTCATACCTGATTCCTGCTTTTTATTTTCTTGAGACAGGTTGTTATGGTTTATGTCTAGTTGTCCCCCCAAAGCCTCATGCAATCATGGGGCGCGGACTTCTAGAGTTTGAGACTTGAGTCATGATCCACTGGGATTATGTGTTTTATTTATTTATTTATTTATTTGTTTGTTTGTTTGCTTGTTGTGTTTGTTTGTTTCTTTATTCATTTTGTGGCTGGCTCAGCCTGCCCTGGTGGTGGCGCTGGCGCAGCATGTGGTGCTGGGGATCGAACTGCAGTCCCCGCAGTTGCCTGAGCCCTCCTAAGCAGGCGCTTTAGACCACTGAACCATCTCGCCGGCCCCATGGGATTATGTGTTTTAGTACTGATGGGGTTATCGGCCTGAGTACGGCTGGGATTATTGGTGTGGCCTAAGGTGGATAGGCTAAGGCAGAGCCTGAATGTAATATAAAGAGAGACAGAGAGACAGACAGTGGTTGCTGCTCTCTGGAGCCCTGGTTGGTCTGTTGCCTCGGTCGCGATTGTTGCTGCTCTGCCGCCATGACCTGGATGCCCTCTGCCCTGTTCCACTCAGCCTTCGGCCAGCCGAATACGGACTGAAACCTCCAGTAACTATGAGCTGAATAAACCTTTCCTTCCTTCATTTTGAATGTCAGGTACTTATCCCAGCAATGAGTAAAAAGTAACTAAGACACAGATTTTGCTATGGAATTAAGCTTGACCCTGAACTCACTATGTAGTTCAGACTGGCCTTGAACTTGTGGCAGTCCTCCTGCTTCAGCATCTTAGGTGCTGGGATTATAGGCCTATGCCACCATACCCAGCCTGTCTTGAACTTTGTGGGTATTTTTCTTTTTTGTCGTTGCTTGTTTTTTAATGTATTTAGTACAGGGTCTACACGTCTTACTACACAGATCGAACTCAGTGACTCTCCTGTTTTTCAGCCTCCCAAGTGCTGGGATTACAGGTAAGCAACACCACGCCCCAGTCTCAATTATGGTCTCAGTGCACCCTGGGGACAGGGCCAGCACGGCACACCTGGGATTGAACCCTAATCCTTGTGTCTGCCTAAGCAAGTGTGTTAGTCCACTGAGCTATCTGGCTGGCCCTGTCTTGAATTTTGGACCATGTGAATGGAAGTATTCTTTAAAGTTATTTTTTTTTTTTAATTTTTATTTTATTTTATTTATTTGTTTGCTTGTTTGTTTCTTTCTTTATTTTATGGCTGGCTCAGCCTACCCTGGTGGTGGGGCTGGCGCAGCATGTGGTGCCGGGGATCGAACCGCAGTCCCTACAGTTGCCTGAGCTTTCCTAAGCAGGCGCTTTAGACCACTGAACCATATCGCCAGCCCCATGGAAGTATTCTTATATACTGTCAAAACCAGAACCTGGGGACTGGTGAGATAGCTCAGCAGTCTAAAGCGCCTGCTTAGTCATGCTTAGGCAACCACAGGGACTGCAGTTTGATCTCCGGCACCACATGCTACTGGCCATAATATTAATAAAGTTAAAAAAAAAAAACCCAGAACTTGTACCTCTTATTTTTCATATACTTTCATCCCAAGAGAGAGGCAGTGGGCTCAAGGCTGGTAGAATGCTGCACAGGGCGCTCTCACAATGCTGAGTCTCCATGAAGGGTTTGTCCAAATCAAGGCAACCCTTGCATGCTGGTTCATCTGTCCAGGCTAAGCCTGGAGAAGTATTGAGACCAACCTGACAAAGTCGTCGGGAAGCAGGTCAGGACTCACACCCAGTGAGTCAAGCACATCATTTCGAATGTGAAGCAACAACTCTGCATCTTCCCCGTGGGTATCAGAACTAGGATCTCTTCCTTTATCTGTGCGGAATTTCAGGAGCACTGGGAACAGGGAAAAGAAAGGAGGTTGTAAAGCTGGTTTTGGTATAATGAATGGTTATAGATACCAATAACATCTTTCTTTTGTTTTTGAGACAAGGTTTTAGTATGTAGTTCAGACTGGCCTCTAACTCAAGGTGATCCTCCTGCCTCAGCCTCCTGAGTTCTGGGATTATAGGCATGCACAACCATGCCTGGCTAACACCATTCTTTTTATAGGAAGCAGTATATTAAATAAAATGTGGCAAAAAGAAAAACTAACGTACTTCATTTATCCAATAAATATGGTCAGAGAAACAACTAAATAATTAGAAAATCAAGCTTGCTATGAAAGTATGACTATAGGGCGGTGTCAGGTAAGGCTTCCCTGAGGATACCTTAACAAGAAAATGTGTGTATGGGGTGGGGGTGGGGGGCAGGGGTGTGTGAGTGTGTGGAGGGAAGAAAGAGAGGACAAAGGTCCAGACAATGGCCTGGAGGAGAGGTCAGGAGTGGGAGACATGCATTCTAGGCATCTGTTCAAAGAGCTGCTTCAGCCAGAAAAGCTGGCCAAATTCTTAAGACCTGGATCATTAAAAGACTATGTCAAGCCAGAAATGGACATTTAATTTTGGCTGTGAACCAGATGAACGGTTCTAATGCTTTTTAAATCAGAATTATGTATGAGGAAACCCCAAAAAGACTTAAAGTTTTTAGCCCAGATTTAAAAACCCTACAGAAACATGACCGAGTGGATCCAGGCACATTCTACTGCCCCTTGTCCTCAGCCAGAGGCAAAGTGGCAATATCCCCCCAAACAATTAGTCATCATCTTCAGGCTCAGCAACTCCCTTACTGTTTACCCACACACACAGTGACCCCAATGTGTGATACGAGACGACACACCACAGGGCTCTGTGACAACAGAAGCTCCCTGTTTTGGAGCAGGCCTAGTCCAAGCTGTCAGGCATTGTTCACTCCGTGCTCCTCAAGGCAGAGGGACAGCTGGCCTTGAGTCTAGTTCCTTTGCAGTAAGGCTGCTGCTCCTATGTCACAAGCTGTCTGAGAATGAGACATGTGGACCACGGTCAAGGCTCAAGCCCTGTGTGCTCCAGGACAGCATTTCCAACCATAGCTGCCCAAGTACTTTCATTTAAGTTTCGCTAGCATCTACTGATGAAAAAAGTAAATTTATTCAGCAAATCATACAGGGATCTTCCCTAAAAATTAAAGTAGACTAAAAACTCAAGCAATCTGAAGTTACTGTGTAGATTTTTAAAATAACCCAATCCACAGTAACCCAAGCATTTGCCTGGGTGTGGCTGGCAATGCAGCTCTCCTCTCAGCACTTGGGAGGCTGAGGCAAGAGTATTCTGCTGCAAATTTGACATCAGTCTGAGGGACCAGGGAGATAGCTCCGTGGCATAAGTGCCTGCCTGGCAAGTGCAAGGTTGTGAGTTCGAACCCTGGTCCCACCAAAAAAAAAAAAAGACACTAGTCTGAACTACAGAGTTCAAAAAATCCCCCAAAACCAAAACCAAACCAAACCAAAGAAGAACCCAATCACTTGCTCCTACCCATGAAGTTTCAGTAATGAGCAGCTAGGGTTGACAAGAACTCTGCAAGAGGCTTGAGTTCATTATTCACCCAGCCTGTCTTACTGAGCGCTCACTTGGCAGGCGGACTAACTATAGAAGCACAATGGCAAGACAGGTGGAACTCTTGCATCTGAATGTGATGGTCACTGAAACGAATCATGTCAGAGAACTCAAGAAGCAAGGGTGTGTGTGTGTGGGGGGACCACATGTGAAACCACAGAGACCTTGGTAATAAAAGAAGCCATAGCCTGTTACTGGGCTCCATTTTCCTCAGTCAATGTTGGAGCAAAGCCCCAGTTCTGTAATTTCCTCAGTAACTTTCTTATGTTCAGTACAGGGCTCTGCATCCCCAATGCTCCAGGATATGTTGGCTTTGAATCCTGTTTGCTGTCTGGACATCTTTCTCTTTTTCAGAGACACAACTTGTGCAGCCCTCATGCTACCTGGCCACTTGGCAAACAAACTGGATGACAATTACAGTGCAGGCTAACCCCATATGTCATCACCTAAATCAAAACTTGTAGCTTGCAGGTATGTTGCTGATATCCCAACCTATAGGAAATACACTCAGCAAGTTTCATCTGAGGAGTTGATAGACAAAGATGGTGGAAGTGGCAGACGCTCTCAGTTTGGAGCAAGCCGAATCTTTTCCCAGGATGTCTGATGAAAACAATGAAATCAAGAAATCTGCTCTAGTCCAGCCAAAGCAGAAGATGCTTCATTTGGATTGTGCAGACTCTCGGTGATTATTTCTGTCACTGACTCCTGACAGGACAGAGGAATATGACCTCAGCAAGGGAATGAGTACCAGAGCTACTGCACTGAGGGGTAGTGGCAAAAAACTACACCAGAAGCTCGTGCACAATCCTTCCTGTGTCATTGGGGCAGAAACAACAACTGCCACAAGGGATCAGGGAAATGGGTAATTTTTATTTATTTATTTGTTTGTTTGTTTGTTTGTTGTGTTTGTTTATTTATTTATTTTGTGGCTGGCTCAGCCTGCCCTGGTGGTGGGGGCTGGCGCAGCATGTGGTGCCAGGGATCAAACCGCAGTCCCTGCAGTTGCCTGAGCTTTCCTAAGCAGGCGCTTTAGACCACCAAACCATCTCGCCAGCCCTGGGTAATTTTTTTTTCAGTCTTCACCACAAAACTTTTCATCCTTTGGTTAGAAAACACAGCTCTCTGGGGCCAGGGAGATAGCTCCGTGGCACAAGTGTCTGACTGGCAAGTGCAAGGTCGTGAGTTTGAACCCTGGTTCCACAAAAACAAAAGACCCCCCCCCCCACCAAAAAAAAAAAAAAAAAAAAGACAAAAAACCACAGCTCTGGAGCAGAGCCCAATCAGAATGCCCACTATATGCAGGCATCATGCCATACATGCCACATGCGTGAACACTCAATCTCTCCTAATACTCTGGCAAGGTCAGTCTATACCACCACCTACTTTATTGACGATGATATTCAAGTTCAGAGACATCAAGTGGCTGTTCACTGTAATCGCTAAGTGGCAGAGCAGGACTGTAAACGCAGATCTGGCTTCTACCCTGATGCAATGCAGGAGAAACGGCAGGCCTGTGCGAGACCACAGAGGCCAAGTGGTCTGGCTCTGTGTCCTCAACTCAGAAAGGCCCCTATTTGATCACATTTTTGCGAGATGCATTTTCCAGATGGGCCATGAACTCTCACAATGCGCACATTCATTGGTAACTACTCCCTCAGAGAAGAAGTGCAGGCGGAGGCCATGTCAAACCTTACCCATCAGTCTTCAGAGGGTGAGACCGGTTTCATCTGAGAAACAGGATGGCACTATGAGCAAGAGCAAAGGCGGCCAAGCAGCTGGCTGTGCTGCTTCTCCAGGGCCCTGGCCTGCTCCAGCGCAGTCTGCCTGGCCGAAGACCAGAAGCCTGGCACCAGCTACATACCTCATTGACCACATCTGAAGTGCTCTTGGGGCCAGCGGCAAGGGCACCAGTTAGTTGGGCCACTTATTTCAATAAAACAAACAGAAGCCGCCTTTTCCCCTCTTTTCTAAGCGTCAGCACTCCAGTGGGGGTGGGGTGGTAGTGGCAGGAAGGAGCCCATGTTCTACAAAGGCAGCAGCCTCAGGACTGACCTTCACCCCGATGAATTCTTCCTTATTAAATTCCCTTTGTTCTGTTTTTCACCACTCCTAAATAGCCAGACACGCGCGCACACTGTTGACACTGCATTTCTTCTTTTTTGATACTGCATTTCTAAAGAGCAGCTCCCCACCAGTTTAGATTATAAACCTGTTCTGTTAAGATCAAACAGTCAGGGATGGAGAGCTGTTGCCAAAAGATGACTCACTGAATTGTATCTAAACACTGCACAAAATGAAAGTTCCAAACTTGATTAACTTCATCTGAACCTTTTAATTAACTCAGGCTGCTGAAGTCCAGGGGGATGACATCCACTGCCAGAGGTGATAGGCTGGTGTCTCTGCTTATTTCAGGACTTGCCCAAGAAAGGAAAAGGCAAACTTTGGAAGTGAGAGCACAAGCAGCTTTCCCCAGGATTTAAAAGAAAACCTGTATATGAATATACTACCTCAAAAATGCTCACCACACATTTAATCTAAATACAGAATATCAAATGAGTGCTACAAAGGATTCTGGATAGCAATTTTTTCAACACTAGGGATTGAACCCAGGGACTCCTCACACATGCTAGGCAAGAATTCTACTACTGACCTGCTCACCACTCCCTTGATGCAAAGTAACTCAACTGCCCAGGCTGGACTTAAAACTTGTAATCCAGGGTGTTCAGGGGCTCACTACTACATGGGATTCATATTTACAGCCTCCCAAGAACTGAGACTACACGTGCGTACCACCACGCTCAGTCTCAATTGCTGTCTCAGTGGGCCCTGGGGGTGGGGTTGACATGGCAGGATTGAACCCCGGTCCTTAGGCCTGCTTGTAGATGCTTTAATCTGCTGAGCTATTTGGCCAGTCCTAATCACAGTTTTTTAAAATAAATTTACTACATTCAAATATTGTAATTTTATTTATTTATATTTTTATTTTTCGTGGTACCAGGGATTCAACACAGGACTTTATGCTTGCTAGGCAGGTGCTTATGCCACTGAGTTATATCCCTGGCCCCCCAAATATTACAATTTTAGGGGCTGGAGATGTATGTCATAGGTAGACAGCTTGCCTAGCATGCACAGGACCCCAGCTTCAAACACTACCAACAGACAAAATAATAATCAGGGCTGGCCAGATAGCTCAGCAGATTAAAGTGCCTGCTTAGGCAAAGTGTAGTGACTGGGGTTTGGTCCTTGGCATGCAGTGCTGGCCCTGCCTCCAGGGAACGCTGAGATTATAACTGAGACTGGGCATGGTGGTGCGTGCCTGTGATCCCAGCACTTAGGAGGTTGAAAAGAGGAAAATCACTAGGAGCCTACTCTACATAGTAAGACCCTGTAGACTTTGTACCAAATAGATGGAGGAGGAGGAGGGAGGGAGGGGGGAGGGGGAGGGGAAGAGGGGGAAGGGGAGAGGGGGAGGGGGAAGGGGAGGAACAGGGTGGTGTGGAGGAGGAAGAAGAAGAAATCCTTTTCAAGTTTTAGGGGCTTGTAGGTTAGGTCAGTTGTTTAAAGCGCCTGCTTGCGCAAATGCAGTTAGGTGCAGGGGACTGTGGTTCGATCCCCAGCTCCACATGCCATACCAGACTCACCCTTACTTAAGGCAGCCTTTGCCAGCCAAAAAAAGAAAGAAAAGAAAAAAAAATCCCAAATACATATAAATAAATAGTCCAATTATATTTAATGTAATCACTAAAGTCATCAAAAACAAAACCCAAAGAAAGCCAAGTATTTTAATGGGAAGTGAAGTCAGTACCACAAATTACACAACACAATTGTTGGCCCCCAAAATGGCTGAAGCGAGGAGGGGAAGAGGCTGAACATGTAACAAAACCTCATTTTCTGATTGATGCCTAAAGTTTTTCTGGCCAGACACCTGGGCCCCAATCTTTCTGGCTTTCCTCAACCTAATGTAGTATCCTCCCCAAGCTAGCTCACTTAGGACTCATTATCTCAGAGAAGTCTGAAATCCACTCCTTTCAAGAAACACACACTTTTAGGAAATTGCGAAGCATTGTTATTCTCTTAGCCAATAAGTTATTTTCCAAGACAAAGCTCTCTAGTTCTGACACGGACTTACGCGCTCACCTGGGAAATATACAATGAGGGCCCTGGGCTGGGCAAGGAAGAGCCAAAAGATGCTCTGTCCTCTTAGAGCTATTTATGAGGGTGACCACTAACACCCCCCCCCACACACACACACAATCAAATGTGCCAAGGAAACAAGGAACTCTGACACAACATGATCTGGCATGAGAAGTGGTGGGTGATTCTCTAAGCAGCCAGGTAGTGGCAGAACCATCCCAATCCTCATAGGGCCCCAGCCCACACACATTTGATTGCTCTTTAGGACCAACGAGCCTTCTTTCTGCAAGGGCTGTCCCAGGCCTGGAGAGTTTTCAAGATGATGAGCAAGTTACCAACGAAGAACACAGTTCTGGAGGAGCTACACTGCCTGGGCTGAAGTTCCTATTTTTTCACTAATAGTGGCTTAGTGCAAATGACATCGTTGAGCTTCCTCTAAAAAACAGGAATCTTGGACTGGAAGATAGCTCAGTGGTCTAAGTGTCTGCCTGGCAAGCGCAAAAATCCAGGTTTGATCCCCAGTACCACATGCCATTCCGGCCTGGGAGCCAAGCAGGCCACGGAAACTGGGTATGGTAGCTCACGGCTGTAATTCCAGCACTGGGGAGGCAGAGACAGGAGGATCACTAAAGAGTTCAAGCTGTATAGTAAGACCCTATATCAATCAATCAACGAAAAATAGTAATTTTTTAGATTATAAACCCATTAGGATCAAGCAGTCAGGAGAGGCCAGGGCAATAGTTCAGGGGCACAACCGCCTGCCTGGCAAGTGCAAGGTCCTGAGTTTGATCACTGGTTCTGAGAAAACAAAACAAAACAAAACAAAAAACTGTCAAGGATGACTAGAAAATAAGAATCCCGAACTGGGAACAGTGATATGTCCCTATAATCCTAGAGCTTTGTGAGAGTCAGGTAGGAGGATCTCAGGTTTGAGTTTAGCCTGGGCAACTTAGTGAAATTCTGGATCAAAATTAATTTTAGCCAGGCCTGGTGGCACACATGCCTGTAATCCCAGCACTTGGAAGGCTGAGGCAGGAGAACTGGTTCAACACCAACCTCGGCTACAAAAGTGAGTTCAAGGCCAGCCTGAACTGCATAGCAAGACCCTGTCTCAAAAAGACACACACACACAAAACAAAATTAATTTTGTTTTTTTGAGACTTTCTGGACTTGAGCTTATTTGTAGTCCAGGTTAGTGTTGTGTGTGTGTGGTACCAGGGATCGAACTCAGAACCTTGCACTTGCCAGGCAAGCACTTATTCCACTGAGCCATCTCCCTGGCCCAAAATTGTTTTTGGTTTTTGGTGTTTTTTTTTGCAGTACCAGGGATTGAATTTAGGACCTTGCGCTTGCCAGGCAAGTGCTTATTCTACTGAGCCCTGGCCCCAGTCCAGGTTAGTCTTGAACTCCTGATGATACTCTTGTCTCAGCCTCCCACACCTGGTTGAATTAAAATATAAAAAGCTGGGAACATAGTTCAGTGAAAAAGACCTGGATTCAATGTTCCCTTCCCCCAAGGGACTACTGAGAACACTCTGCTGATAGGCTCTGTAAGTTAGATCAATGCGTCTGTGTAAGGCACTCGGGATGGTGGAGAGTGGGCACTCCTACTCCTACATCCACTGTACACAAACTCAGTGTACACAGCCTCTAGCAAAGCCAAAGCATTTGCTCTGGAGACCATGGTACTGCAAGGCAGCTCATGCCCTGATCACTCATTTACTGTATGACTGCTGATTCAACTACAAAGCTTTTTTGTTTTTGTTTTTTCTTCAGCACTGTGGATTGAACCTAGGGCCTTGAACATGATAGGCAAGTGCTCTACCACTGAGCTGCACCCCGAGTTGTCAACTGTGAGCTACAAACACTGTATGGACTTCAACCTGGACCAGAATCTCTCAGTGCTGAACTTGTAGATCCCTCTCTGCATCTGACATGGGTGTGAGGGGATGGAGCGACCTGACACAGGGCTCACCTTAAGCAGGCTTATGAACAGATCTGCTACACAGGCAGTCTCTGTTGCCAGGGGATGAAGGAAAGTAGGTAGGCGCGTTGGTAATAAGTGACACAGGAATCTCCTCACAAATCCAAACAACCTGGGTCTGCTTTTTTACTAAGTGATTAGTTTTCAAGGTACTCAGAAAGGTTGTTTCTAACCAAGTGTTTAGGAAGAAAAGAGTATGCCATATTTGCCTGCAAGGAGTAAGAAGGAAGCCCCAGTAACAATGCTGTATCTGAGGGTCAAAGGCAGGGGATGACCACAGGTGAAACCCAGAGATGGACACGCAGGTGGGCCCAAAGGCAGAGGCACCATGAAAACCTCCATCCACCCGTCTCTCAGCCCCTCACCACTACGCACCTGGCCATCCGCTCAGTTCAGCTCCCCTTTCCTTTCTTTATCTACTTCGAGTATTTCTCTTTACCCCAGAAACAAACATGCCATCTCACAAACATTTCCTGAGCACCTGTTCTCCATTCCAGCCCTGTGCCAGGACCCACAAGTGACCAGAGAGCCCCACACCCTGTTCTTGCTTGTAGAGCTCACAATCTGAGAAGACATGCTCAGAAGCCTGTCACCAGGGCCCCACAAGGTACTTAGCTCTCTCTCTGGAGAGGCCTCCCCTGAAGGTGCACTCTAAAATACACCCCCTTTAGAACTTCCAGCTCCTGCTCAACTGCTATGCTCCAGCTAAGCGTACTTCCCAAAAGTTCGTGGGTTGACCCCCAGCATGGCAAGCTTCAGCAAGTGCAAGGACCATAGTTCAATCCCTTGCACATGTTGTGCCAGGCTCACCCCCAGGGCAGGCTGAGGGGGCCACAAAAACAAAAACTCATAAGTGAAATAAGCTAGACCTACATATGTAAATATCTTATAGTCTCCCTATTGTAAGAACTCAAAAGAAAATAAATTTTGGGGGGTACCAGGAATAAAACTCAGGACCTTGCGTTTTCTGCGTCCTCAGCTCCTATACATTTCTTTTAGAAGAGTGATTTAAATATAAAGTGTATTTCGAAGAGTTATTTTTTAAAAAATTAAGGTTTATTGAAAATGTTGTTTATTTGACCAATCTTACATACCTATATCTATTAATCTGAAGATTTGATGATGAAAATATGTAATACAACTCTTGTTAAATTTCTGACCTTGTTATGAAATTCTGTACTATACGTGTATTCTTGCTTGTTACTTTATTTATTTTATTTGTTTGCTTGTTGTGTTTGTTTCTTTATTTATTTTGTGGCTGGCCCAGCCTGCCCTGGTGGTGGAGCTGGTGCAGCATGTGGTGCCAGGGATCGAACTGCAGTCCCTGCAGTTGCCTGAGCTTTCCTAAGCAGGCGCTTTAGACCACTGAACCATCTCGCCGGCCCTTGTTCCTCTTTTTCTATCTTTGTTTCTGCTATTTTTACTCTTTAAAATAAAAATTTAAATATATATTAAAAAAGAAAGTATAGTTTAAACATGATATTGCTTTGGAGAACAGTCTCAAGAGTTTTGACTTGGTTGCAATTTCTTTGAGTAGTGGAAAATAACATGTTAAACCAAATTCCATAAACATGTGTCAATATAAGTAAAATATTTAAAAGAAAAAATAAAAAGAATGTACCTTGAAAGGAACTGTGGGTTCCTTGTCCCTACCTTTGGATTTCTTTTGCTTCCCATCTACTTTGTGAGGCCATCTTGCTCAGCTGGGCACACCCACCATGACGTGCTGCCTCAAGACAGGCCCAAGGGCCAGCCATATAGCTCAGTGGACTAAAAAGCGCCTGCTTAGGCAGAGTGTAGCAGCCAGCGTGCTAGCCCCACCCCCACAGTGCGCTGAGGCAGCAATTGAGATTGGGCATGGTGGTGCAGGCCTGTAACCCCAGCCCTTTGGAAGCTAATCACAGGCGGATCACTACAAGTCCAATCTACGTAGTGAGACCCTGTAAATCTTGTACTAAAATAAAGTAAAATAAAATAAAGTACAGGCCCAAAGGCAAATGGATGGAAACGTCTATACTGAGTCAAAACAAAACTTTCTTCAAGTTGACTACTTCAGACTGGGTGTAGTGGTGTGTGCCTGTAATTCCAGCTCTTGGGAGGCTGTAAACAGGCAGATCACTATGAGTCCGATCTAGTAACGAGACCCTGAATACCCTGTCCCCTAGACTCTTCCCTAAAATACAAAAATAAATAAATAAATAAGTTGACTATATTAGGTATCTGCCATGGTGACAGAAAGCTAACGCATCTCCCTTCCATCTCGCCAGTGAGGCATCATGGGTGATTCTGCAGGGCGAGACCCTGCTCTCATCATCTGCAGCTCAGTCGCCTGACAAAATTCTGAGGCAGCCAGAAGAAAGCTGTTTATGGGGAAAGGTGCAAGTTAATTTTCAGAAATGATCTCAACATATGAAACCACTTTTTGCCTACCAAATTAAAGACTGAGGTTACTCAAGCAAGAAAGCAGATGGAGCTGAGAGGAGCAGCGACGGTCACTCTGCTGAACCATGTGGATCTGTGGCAGTAAGGACCTTCAGAAGGGCATGGCCCTGGGCCACAGGCTGAGTCACGCACACACGTTTATAGTCCTGTTACTCAAATCACAAAGAACTTGGGAAATAATCTTGCATTTAGTAACAAGTGTTTATATAAAATGTAAGTTGAAATAAAAGTAATTACTCAGCAACTAAGATTATGTTGTCTTTTTGAGATAGTCTCACTATGCAGCTTAGGCTGGCCTTGAACTTACTTTGTAGCCCAGGATGGTCTTGAATTTGCAACGATTCTCCTGCCTCAGCCTCCCAAGTCCTGGGAGTGCAGGCCTATGCTACCATGCTCAGCCTAAAATTATGTTGTTTTTAGAGACTTTTCAGGCAATAATTAGATTCTTTCTCTCTCTCTCTCTCTCTCTCTCTCTCTCTCTCTCCTTTATTCAAAATAAGCTCTACTATAAAAAAGAAGACAGAATGAGTAGGTTCAACTGCTGCCATCCCTCATTTCTAAAGCAGGAAAAACTAATGCTTAGAAGGGGCTCATGGGGCCGGCGAGATGGTTCAGTGGTCTAAAGCGCCTGCTTAGGAGGGCTCAGGCAACTGAGGGGACTGCAGTTCAATCCCCGGCACCACATGCTGCGCCAGCGCCACCACCAGGGCAGGCTGAGCCAGCCACAAAATGAATAAATAAAGAAACAAACAAACACAACAAGAAAACAAATGAATAAATAAATAAAATTTAAAACAAAAAAAAAAGAAGGGGCTCATGGGCCCAGGATATAGCTCAGAGGGTTAAGCGCCTGCCAGGCAAGTACAAGGTCCCAAGTTCGATTCCCAGTCCCACAAGAAAAAAAAAGAGGGGTCTCACAAAGGGAGGGGCCTGATAGTGTAATAAAAATTATTACACTCTTAATCTCTATGCTATACTACTTAGTACCCTGGGCATGGAGACAGACAGAAGATATTTAATTTTTTATAACAGTCATTAAGTAATATGGATTCCTTACCTCAGAATCTGCCAAATTTATGATCCATGTTTTTTTTTTTTTTTTTTTTTT
>PVKN010005311.1:0-31083 GCA_004027915.1 Capromys pilorides | reverse complement strand
TTTTGCCTTTTGGGAGCTTGGCATCTCCTGTAAGTAAATGCTGAGCAAGTACTTAGAGAATTTCTGTGTCTTGAGTCATGCTGTTGTTGCGGGGACACAATACCTGACACCCACACCCCTAGGAGGAGAGAGGCGGTTATCCGGCTTACAATTTGTAGCATTCAGTTCACAGTGGCAAGGCAAGGGGCGTGGCCACTCGAAGCTGAGCGCAATCAAGCGGAGGCAGAAGATGGACCCTCCCAGGCTGGGCCTCAGGGTGCGCACCTCCCTTCTAGCCCTAAACGCAGAATTGGCACTGCTGAGCAGCACGCCCTTGCGGTCCAGTCGCCTTCCAGAAGCCCCATCGGCGAGCACACGGGGCTTCAGGGGCATCTAGACGGAAGCCTTAATAATCTGGAGTAGTGCACCATCACTAGCCTGCCCGGAGGAGTGAGGAGAGTTCCCTTTACCGTATCCCCAGGACTTTTAAGTACCACCCCTCTTTTAGTTTCATGTCCACCACAGAAGCTCTGCGTTCTGCTGCTATGCTGCGTACCTAAGTGTGGGGGAAGTCTTTCTCTACAGCCTGTGCTGACTTCATTAGATTAACTGTGGGCAGCGAGTCAACTGGAGCAAACCGACCGTAGATTAATTCTTTTTGCTCGCTTTCTCTCTCTTCTTTCTTTTCCTTCCTTCCTTCCTTCCTTCCTTCCTTCCTTCTTTCCTTCCTTCCTTCTTTCCTTCCTTCTTTCTCTTTTGCTCAGGGTCTCACTAGCAGCTCCGACTCGTGGTGATCTTCCTGTTCTCTGCCTCCCCAGTGCTGGGGCATCACCATGCCCAGACTCCATCACCAGTTCAGCGAGCCAGAGAGCGGGGCCGGCGTGGCATGGGGTGGTGCCAGTGTTTTCTTTCATTTATGCTAAAACAGATATAAAAATTGTGGCTGGGAAAGCCATGCATTGTCTTCAGTGAGAGCCTTATCATTCTCTTCCTGGTTCCCTATCACATACTATACTGTTCTTATTCCTTAGAGACACTTTATTTTTTAGCAAGGCTTTCTTTGTATTTATTAAAGGTAGAAGAGACATGCTCTGTGAGTAAGAGTGGAAAAGAGCACAGTGGCCATGGCTAACGGTGGCCACCTTTGTGTCCCTACTACTTAGGCTGATGTTACATCTAGACTGTCCTGTGTCTGTTCGATCTCACGCCAGAGAGCTCATGATGGCGTTTTCCAATTGGCCCCGGGTGTAGGGCATGGGAACTTCTTTCCTACTCTTGTGCCCTGGCTCTCTTATTGCTAGGTCACGCTCACTTGCCCAGCTGGCTGGTCATGTCGTAACCTCCTGCCTTACCTCTGCCCTGCTCATTTGACCTTCTTTTAGCCTCTTCTGATTGGAAGGGCTGCAGACTCCACCTGCTGGGGATCGTGGGCTCCAAATACCTCAAGATGCTGGGGCTGCCTGGCTGGGCTGGAGAAAGGAAAAATGCAACGAAACAAAAGCCCCATCAGCAGACAGTAATAAAGGGCTCAGTGCCCTGCGTGCAGAGCTGCTGCACTCCTGCTTGGCGGGAGAAAGCTGTAGTCTGGGTCACCATGTGAAGCCTCGAAGGGGTAAACTTTACTATCAGGCTGAAGTCATAGGGCCCAAATAGGAGAAGGAATAGTGAGACTATTTTCTGGTCTGTCTTAAAAGGTGGACTACGACAGATTCAGGGAACAGAAATTTCCATGCTGTGGGGAACCGTTCCGACTGCTTCAGAGCTCAGGGGTCTAAGGACACCCTTTGAGAGGAGGACTAGGAGGGCTGCCCACCTCTATCCAGTGCACAACAAACACCACCCATGGGGAAACAGGGCTGCAGGAGCTGGTAAAGCAACTGAAGCAGAAGGCGAGCGAACAATGCCTGCATGAGTGCTAGGGACATCAGGCTGCTAATGCTCAGGTAAGCCCACAGATGTCCCAAATAGCACCTCCCCTGTGAGATGGGCTCTGCACAGGGTGTGCAGAGGAGCCCCACAAGCAGCCAGTCAGACAGAGATAAGCTGGTTGGTGGCAGTGCCTCGCCTGTTTGGGAGAACCCAAGTGGCCTGCTGGAGCAAGCCACTGTCCAGACCCAACAGCGGTGCTGTGTGCAGTGGGCACTCTGCAGATGAGGTTTGCACTGCAGTACCGTAGCTGAGATGAGGAGCTGCTGATGGCACGCATGAGGGACATGGTCCCATCGAGGGGTCAGCTGGCATGTTCGGGTGGTGGCAGCCCTGCCATCCTCCTCTACAGATCGCCCAATCCAGGATGCTTGGATGCTTTGGTCAGGCTGAGACATGAACTGAGGCACAGGGAGAGGTGAGCTCTGTAACAGCTGTGCCAGAAGAGAAAGGAGGGCCTGATCAAGTGGTGCCATCGCCTCCAGGATGAGCCATAGGATCCCTGAAGGTCAGCCCGGAGACAAGAGGCCCTGTGTGGAGCTGACTACTTACAGTCCCAGTAAATGTGCAGCATGCAATGGCATGGGTGGCACCAAAGTTGAGCCATTGCTAATATGGGCCAACCCGGGCCATGGTGCAGGACCTCGCACATGCCTGGAAGTGTACGGAGGTCACTGCCTCATGGTCCCAAGGGCCTGCTGATGCTGGCTATCGAGCGCTTTGCCTCCACACCTGTATGAGTTTATGTTTCCCCAGTTGCTGAATACAGACTGAGCATGGACATGCCAGCAGGCACTCAGCTGGACTCCATGCAGGGAGACTTCTGGCTGCAAATCTGCACGGTGAAAACCACAGTCTGAGGTCATGCACACCACCCATGGCTGACTTCCCTATAGGCCACGTGGGTTGTCTGTGCGAAGCAGTACCAGCTGCTTGGAGGCCCTGAGGAGATGATGCAGAACATCTTGAAATTGGATAAAGCAAGGCTGATGTACCCTGCACAGAGCCCTTCAGCATGGTTGGTGCAGGAGCCAGATGGGTCATGGCAAATGACTGTGAGGCCTCACCCTGATGTTGGCAGTCAGGATCGATTTACCTTCATGTGACAGTGTGGACAATGGACCTTCTACATGTTGCCACAAGGCTATTTGCATAACTCAACTTTGTGTCGTGGCCTGGTGGCTCAGGACCTGGGCACCCAGGGCAAGCCACACTCTGTGTCATTGTTTTGTATTGTGTTATGTAAACTTGAGGGCCTTGCAGTGCTCAGTCCAAAGGAAGCTTTGGGGCATGGGAGTGGGCCATGGCAAAGACGAGGTCCAGGAAAGAGGCTTGCCTGTTACGTGCTTGTGTTATACGCTCAGGAAAGACCAGACTCACGGCAGTATACAACTATAGCCCTATGTGGGCTTGCTGGGTTTCTGGTGGATGTGCCACTCCTAGGTACCCTGCAGGGACCTTTATACCAGGTGACCTAAAGGGACACAACATGGGGCTGCATAGACCACGCAGAAGCTGCTTTCTGGACAGGAAGAGGGCTGCAAGCTCTACGAGTCACTGACCCTACCCTGTCATTGATTCTAACCACTACACAGTGGGACGCAGTTTGGAACAATGGCTTAGCACAGGTAAACCCACTGTGCTGGTTACCGCACTGTGTAAGAATGTACATATGAGATGACAAACTGTGTAAGAACTGCACAGTAAGGGTGCAGGTGGCTCTTGCTCTGGCTCTCTGCTCTGCGGCACGTTGCCTGCTGTTGTTGCTGGTGTCTTGCATACTTGTGTTCTTTAACCTTGGGACCTCACCCTCGAAAATCTTCTTTGGCCCCCAAGTGGGTCAATATCTGCTTCCTATGGAAGAGAAAATATGGTAAAGAGGGATTTAGATAAACCACCACTAACCTGAGAGCTGTAGTCCTAGCAAGATGGTCCACATTACCATGGACAGAAGTCCACCAGACAGAAGTCTCAGAGAATGCCCTGTGAAAATGTTGTGGATTAGGAGTCATTAGTTACCCTAATTATCTGCATCTGGAGCAGCATGGGGTTTTGCTGTTGGAAGAGGAGCTTCAGGTCTTGCAGAGTTTCCCAGGAGCAGCTTTCTTCTCTTGGGTAGTGTGTATCCCCCAGACAATGCAGGCAGGGGTGCTCTTAGCTAGCTTTCTCTCTCTGCCATCTTTACTGCACTCAGTGTGGCAAAGATCACTGCACAGGAGCCCAGCCACTTTGGTCTTAACATAGACGAGGCCGCCCACATAACATCTTTTGTGGACTTGCAACTAGTTTTTGAGTTCATGAAGGGAACCGGCAACAAGTGGAGCCCAGAGCAGAAGTCGGCAGGCAAACTTGTGCCAGCATTCACTTAGGCTTGATTGGCCCTCTTGACCTTTCCACAGAACCAAGGTCTCTAATCAGAGTAGAGATAGGGCTTTATTCCTCAAGCCTTTTCCAGCATTGGAGAAGTTTCCCTGATTTTACTAGTAAATGTCTTCCCAGTGAAGGAATAGGACACTGTGGGACAATTCAAAGCTCACGGGTGAACATTTTGACCTTCCCTGACAAGTCAGAGCAGGTGTAAAGCAACCCTAACTGGGGGGTCTCCTCGATCCTGATTATGGCTGTAGATCTACAGGGGATTTTTCAGAGAAAGAAGTTAAAACAGAATAATTGAATTTGCTTACCCACATCATCTGGGCCCTGCTCCCTTTGGACCTCTTCATTGGAGTGGCAGGCAGGCGAGGGTTTTGGCTGGCCTCTCTCTGGGAGTGGAGCAGTCAGTCCTCCAGGGCTCTGAGTCAGGTCCCTGATATGCAGACCTGGTCTGGGCAGGGGCTTGGTATAGTCATGTACCCATTGTCCAGTTTTCTTGCATTTAATGCAGGAACTCTTTCTTGATTGGCCTTGGGTTTTCCCATGGATACCATGGGCTAACGCATTGCCAAGTGTTACAGCCATGATTTTGGCCTATCTTTATTCTCAGTCTCTCTCTCTCTTTGCTTTTTTTTTTTTTTTTGGTTGTTGTTGTCGTTAAACTCATAGTGATCCTGTTCCCAGCCTCCCCAGCTCTGGGATTACAGGTGCATAGTACCATGCCTGGACTCAGCTCAGTGCACCCAGGGGCGGGGCTGGTGCAGCGTATGACACCAGGGATTGAACTGGGTCCTTTTACTTGCCTAAGCAGGCGCTCAGTCCGCTGAGCTATCTTGGGAGCCCTAGCCTTTCTCTTTTCACCCATCATCTAGATCCCAGTTGTTGAGCACAAGAACAGCTAAGTCTGGCAACTGGGTCATAAGCATTTGGGATACAGCAAATAGTTAAGACAAATTGGATATCTCACCATGATAGGTCAGAAGCAAGAGTGAAAGTTGAAAAAACACCTGCAAGCCTATTAGAATCTTCTGAAAATTGGCCCCACTATTCTTTACATTGTTAAGTACCTAACACACATACTTCAATGGTTGAAGCTGTAATATATTTACTTAGTACTTCATAAGTTAGTGAGAATCAAGAAATTTTCTTTTTCATTTTTCTGTTTACTTTTAAAAAAATCATTTAGGGCTAGGGTTAGGGTTATGTTCCAGAATTGCATTAGCAGCAGCATCAGGTTCTAAAGTGACAGCGACATAGAGAATTTATTCCTCAGAGTCAGGGTCAGAGTACTCAGTGATCTAGGCTCTTAACACTACAGCCGAGAGAGAAGAAAGCCTGGTTACTGCTCCAACTGGCAGCAGACCTTAACGTCATCCACATGGTGCAGGTTTTAGGTGCGTGCAGAATGTAAATTATAGGATTGAGAAAGCTTCCACAAGGCAGTGTGCCCCCCATAGGGCAGTTTGTGAAGCTATAAGGGCAAAGGAAAAGGTGTAGTGGAGACCCCAGAAGTTTGGAAAAACCAGGTCTATGGATCATCTAAGGAAAGCTGCAAGGATTAAGCAGAGCAGGCCTAAGCGGGAAACCTTGAAAGCTACAACCACTGGAAGTGCCACAGGGACAGAGCCACACAAGCCCTTTCAATCTCACAATTTGCCACAGATTGCTTAAGATGTTCCACATGGAATTATAGGATGTAATGCTTGTCCTGTTGTATTTTGGACTTGCTTTGGTCCCAGTGCTTTGTATCCTCCTGTTTATACCTTTTGGAATGATGTTTATCTTGTGCCAATGAATGTTGGAAGTGTTTGACTTTATTTTCATTTGTACAGAGATTCACAGTTAAGAGTGCCTTTGATCTTGGAGATTTGGACTTTTCAGCAATGCTGAAGCTATTAGGACTTTGGCAACTCTTAGAAATGGACTAAAATGCCTTTTTCATTAAGAGATATGTATGAGTCCTTGGGGAGCCAGGGGTGAAGTGCTATGCATTCATTTGGTTGGCTTCTAGTTTTTGATTAACTCATGTTCCAATGCTGGGATTATGGGTGTGAGTGCTACACCCACCCTAGGCTGGGTAGCCTGTGTTCAATGTGAAAGAGGTTTGCTTTTCTGCTGTTTCTCCCTTCTTGCTCTTGCTGCTTCCCACTGCCATGATGTGTTGCCCTCTGCCACGTGCCTCTCTGCCTTGGAGCCAGCTGAATATGGACTGAAACCGCCACAGACTATAAGCTAAATAAAACTTTCTTTCCTTAATTCTGGGTGTCAAATATTTTATCTCAGCAATGAGACAAAAGTAACCAAAATAATAGTAAAGGACATATTGCTATTAATTATTCTCAGAAGTCTCCCCCTCAAAACACACTTATCCCATCATGGTTGTCATTTTCTGAAGCAATTCTAGAAGTCCTCTTTCATGAGTGTCTTTAGTTCTGCTGTACTGGAAACACTGATGTCCTGAATTCAAACAGTTTACCTTTCATGGTGATGAAGAAAGATTTTGGTACCAGGAGTGGTGTTGGTCCTGGTATGTTAACTGTCCATGTGGCTTAGAAGGCTTGTAACTGGTTTGTAGTAGGAGTTTGGGAAGGCTTACAGATGTGTGTTGGAGAAGCCCTAGAATGTTGTAAACAGAGTTCCATAGTGGATTGTTGTTGGAGCTCAGATTGTTGTGCTGGGCTGGGGAGATAGCTCAGTGGAATAAGAGCTTGCCTGGCAAGTGTGAGGTCCTGAGTTTGATCCCTGGTACCACAAAAAGAAATCATGGTGCTTATAGAAATGCTGACAGTGAAGGCCAGGCTCAAGTTTCAGTTGGGGAAAGGACTCCATTGGCAGGCTATATGTATTATGTTCTACCAGAAAATCAGGAATGAGATCAAAGGTGGCAGGCTAACTTGGCTGAGGAAATTTCAAAGTGGCCCAGTGTTGAGACTGTGGCATAGATACTGCTTGGGCTTTTAGCCAATTCCGTTGAGACTCAAAAGCAAACATTCCAGAAAAAGTGAATGATTGCTTGAAAAAGAGAGTCCCAGGGCGCTGTGCTCCAGAACCATCTAGGGAATTTGTCCCCCAGGATCCTGTTCACAGTGCTCATCCATTCAGGAATTCACAGGCTCTACAGCTATAATTCAAGGGACCTGGCTACTACTCAAGCTGCAGCAGACCTCAGTATCATCTGTGGGGTGCTGGTTTTATAGGAATCCAGAATACAAGCGTTTTGGGGTTAAGAAGGCTTTTACTCGGATCTCAGAAGTCCTGGGAAGCCAGGCACTATGCTGCTGAGGGCAGAGCATGAATGGGGAGTGTGAAGCCAGCAGCGCAGTGGAGACCCCAGGTAGCTGGGGGAGTGAAGCCATGGGGAGCAAGCGCAGTTGATGGCTTCCTCCTCTGCTCCCACCCTTCCTCGAACAACAGAGCTCTCACACACACCGTTCTCATAAGTGACTTTACTTTTCCATCATTTCTGCTGACAGTGCACACGATGTGGAGGCAAGCACGACTCTCAGAGATTCTGCCCTGTCCTTATTTTCTTAAACCTCTAAAATATTTTCATTTATAAAAATTAATCTAAATATAAATATTGACACTAAAGATCAAAATCACTTGATGACAAAATAATTCTTCTGGAACTATAACATATGTTTATGGTTTTTAAATAGTAAATTAAATCTTTGCACTTATTTGGCACAAGGAAACCTTTATAAAAATTCAAACGCCATAGAGCAGGCTTCTTTTTTGCGTTTTTGCAAGGCTTACATAGTACACACTTTTTGTCAAGAAAACTGAGTATTTTAACACTGTAACACAACAACAGTTGCTTTTCATGCCTCTTAAAGAAAACGTTCTTTTTGGAAGTCAGATCTTTTTTTTTCTTGTTGTGTTTTAAAAATTAGTATTTTGTTTTGTTTTGCTTTGTTTTGAGCCACAGCAACAGAAAAAAAAGCCGAAGGTTCATTTGTTCAGAGGGGTCGCTGGAACTGGGGCACGCAGCATGAGCAAGGGGCGTTTGCAGAAGATGAGCGGATCTGGTGAACCGAACACCCACACTGGCAGCGGCTCGGGGCTGGGGACACACGGTGGGGCAAAAGAACAGAGTATGGAAACAAAGCCAGGCTTTGTGCCTTTTTGTGAGGCATTTCCAGCTCAGTGAGCCCACAGCTGTGACACTGAGAAAAACTGGCCCTTTTGGGCTTCTGTTTTCAGATCTGAGAAGTGGGTTTACCTGCTACAGAACGCTGCCTCTTTCCCACTGTGCCTGGTCAGCACTGGCTCCCACTCCTTCACCCCTTCTCTGTCTTCTTTAGGCCACTGTCTGTCAGGAGCAAGCATTTAAAACCATTGCCAACACCTAGCTAACTGAGTGAAATTTTGTTTGCTGGAGTGAACATATGATGTCCACATGCATCTGAGCCGGGGCAGACAGATGACACGGGCCTGCTACACTCACAGGGTCCTTTTTTCTCCCTGACTGTATGTTTCTCGAAGGGTTTTGTTCCATTGCATATTTTTGTTTTGAAGGTCATTTTGCTATCTTCCTAACATTAATTGGGACATAAATTTGTGAGGACAAACTGTTCTCTTATTGGTTCTATGTCGGTTACCTGATGTCCTTTAGGTGTGGTCAGGGCTACACCAACTATGCAATAGTGACTCTAGATAGGACCCTAGGGATGGGCTAATAGAACTGTCCTTGAGCCCTGTTCCAAGGTCCCAGAAAAGCCCATGCCTCAGCAGGACACGTCTGGACCCTGGGCAGGCATGGGCAAGTCAGGCCATTGTTCTCATAGTAACTGGGAGCAGCACAGCAAGCTCTGTGGCACTCACAGCCTCCAGGGAGGTGGCTCAGGAAGGCTGCACTGTCATAGCACATGGCCACATGTCACCTGGCTGTGGCTTCCCACTGCAGCCCCCACTTTCCCTGGTGTTTGTTAGACCAAGCTGCCTGAGGCAGATGAGTAAGCACTGGCGATGAGTTAAGGGACGATGCCTGCCTCCGTCCCCTCCAACAACCTTTCATGGGACAGTGGAGGACACAGAAATCTACTGAACAAAGGACAAAGGAAAGAAGACCTCAAAGACAACACACAGCCAAGCGGACAGTGAAGACGCCTCTCCTGTGGAGGGCACAATGGAGGCCAGCGCTGGGGCTGAGCAGCGGGCAGCAGCCTGGGTCCACAGCGGCCTTGGGTGAGGCCTCGAAGCGGCCTCCTGGCCTCCCTGGGTGGACCCTGTGAGGGTTCATGGCTGTTGGTCAAGGCACTGTCGTGTGGGCCGGGCAGTGGTCACTGGCAGTGTGCTCCATGGCGTCAGTACATCCCAGCAGACTCCAGGGCCGGCTCCTATGGGCAACAGCAAGCAGCATCCTGAGCCACTGCGCATGCTGGTCCCCCTCACACTGTGGACCCATAAAGGAGCTATCTGTGGGTGTGTTTAATGCAGCAGGCTTTCCTGTGCAAGCCGGGATAAAATTAAGCTTCATAAATGGTCCACTGATGCTTAGAAAGTGGATAACCTGTACCATGTAGTCAGATAGACTTTCTAATCAAAGTTTAATAACTGTACCATTCAGTTCTGTACCTGGCACTCATTCTGGGGATGCTGGACCGCTGAAGGCTGAAAGGGGCTGAAAGCCACATGGGAAATGGTGCTGTTTCACCAGGGCTGGGCAACCAGGTGCTTGGCTCGCAAGCCAAGGAAAGGCTCAGCCCTCCCTGGATGCTGCCTGTCTGGAGTCCTGTGCTATTTGACAGAGAGGTTCCTGCTTCTTCTTGCTCGTTGATTTTGCCTGGTATATACTGCATGTCTTTCCACTGGAAACTTCCTATAACCTCACTGCCTGCTCTGTGACTGCCCGAGCCGTGGGCTGGCGCCGTGGGCTGGCGCCATGGGCTGGCTCCTGCCCCATCTACTGAGAGTCATAAGGCAGCGTGCCCCTCACACCTCCCCCATTTGTGCATCACCTGCTGCCTCTCTCTTTACCACTGCCCTGAGTGGCAGCTGCTGCCTCTTTCAGGAAGGCTGATAATTGGCTAACAAGAAATTTCAGAAAGTGAATATGGCCCAAAGACAGGCTGACAACTCGTACCTCAAGCAGACCTTACATCCCTGTGTGCAGAGTTCTTGGTTCTCATTTATCAAACCTGGTTTCTATGAGGAGCTGGAAATAGAGGCCACACCCACTGGTAGAGAGGCCAATGCCACCACCCTGGCTCCTTCTGCCCTGGTTGGCCCTGCCTGCTCCAAATCCCACAGACCTGAGTCCCATGGGGGAGGGTGCTCCTTGGGCTGCTGCTGGGACCAGAAAGGAAAAGCTGTGAGTCCTAGAGGCACCGTCAAGAGCCGGGCACAGAGGTGGACCTTACCATCCGATCCCGCGTGCCGCTCTCTGCAGGCCTGCTTGCTGAGGAGCCTTGGAGGAGGAAGTTGCGGTTGAATGTTTTAATGGTGGTCACTGAGGAGGCTTCAGTGTTTTCAACTACAAGGAAAATCATCAGGAATCAGTGTTACCCAGAATAGAGACCAGTCATGGAGGAAGTAGACTGGCTGGGTGGGTACCCACTGTTGGCCTGGACTTGCTATCTCGCTCTTTACGTAGGCTGGCTGAAGACTCTTTATTGTGCATTTATTTTTATGATGTATCAGGTATATCAAGGCACAGTTGGTAGCTTTCCTGGAAGAGGTAGCTCAGTCTTTCAATTCTTACTTATAATCCTGAAATACAAAAGGGCCCAAGCCTGTTCTTATGGCTCTGGTGCTAACTCATCTGATTGTAAACCCTGATCCGGATGGTCTGTGGCCTGAGAAGTCCTCGCCCATCATGGCATGGTGGACGCTCTCAGGCTGCTGTGCAAGGGTGCTCGTGCTTGATGACCAGAGTGGCCTAGACCTCTTGGGGTGCTCGGGGGGCACACCATCCATGTCGCCTATGCAGCGCCTGACCACGGTGGATCCTATGTGACCCGAGCGTTTTGGAGCGAGGACTGTATGGATAGGGCTCTGGAGAATATAAGCATTCAGTAAATGCTTACCAAACACCACACAGTAAGAACCAAGGCTCAGACTGTATCCTATGACTCACTGTGCCCTGGTTGGGAATCTGACTCTCAAGTCTGGTGTCATCAACACGTGGCTCTTGAGCCAAAAGACACTGTTGACAGTATCCTCTGATTAAAGCAGACCCTGCCTGGCATCCTGCCCTCCTGTCCCTGACCTTTCCAATAGGGCGAGAAGGTCCAGGCAGTGACCGGAGCCAGGTGGGGCTGAAGCTCAAACAACTGGACGCCAGCCTGGGTCGGGAAACCCGGCGATACAGTCAGAGTGTCTCCCAGAAGTTCCCAGGGTTTTTGCTTCTCAGGGCAGAACCCCGAGTGAAAGGACTGCACTTGTCTGTCCTCCCCCAGGTCATTTCTCTCCTCCCCTCCCAGTCGCCTCCCGAGCCAGCCCTGGGCACTCTGGCCCTTGTCCCAGGGCTTCTTGCTAGGGTCCCCAGCCAAATGGGCCAGGACAGCTCTGGGTGTGCACCCCCCTTCAGTCTGCTCTCCAGAGCTCAGGCGCCCCACTCGGCGGCTCAGGATAGTGCTGGTGGCCTGCAGTGGATCGCACTGGCGCTCACCTCTCACGGGTGGGGCAGGTAGCTTCCTCCTCTGCTGCCTGGAGGTGTCTATCGTTTGCACCTGCAAAGGACATAGCGGTCAGTGCACCTGTGAGCCAGTCTGGGTCTCCTAGGGAGCAAGGTATCACTCACCTGGCTCCCCTGCCTCTGCTCCTGCTTCCTCCTGAGCCGCACGCAAGGTGCTATGTTCAAGCCTGCGATGGTCAGGGCTGAAATCCGGCTCTCGATGTCTGAAATCTGAAGACAACAGAAAGACAGGGTCAGCAGGGACAAGGGCAGGAGCTGGCCTGTCCCAATGTGCTCCCTCCTACCCGAGCAGGCTTCCTCCCGCGCTGGGAAGAGGACACTGGACTTTGAAACCGCTCCAGTGCAGGCCAACAACCTTGTCAGAGCCTGGCTGGGTGGGTGGAGGAGCACTAGGCCGATGGGGTGCTCCTGCTGAGGTCTGAGGTCTCTCCGAGGTGCTGGAGGAGGGGCACTCCCCAGCAGGGATGGGGCTGAGTTTGCGCCCACTACAGGTGCTGTGGGAATGGCAGCTCTGGGCTCTGCCTCGCCGCAAGCAAGCTTCTGTCATCTCAGTCCACCAGGGTCAGGCTGGGCTCTAGAGGGGATTCCTCTACCCCAGCCCTGGAGGTCCCAGAGCAGATGCTTGTGTCTCTGGCTGGGTCACAGAGGATGTACCATGCACAGAGGCAGGACACTCATGTGAGGGGTCTACTGCAGGCCAGGGGAGCCTTGTGAATGAGGGAGGTTTCCTTGATCTCCTGCTGCCATCATTGGCTCAGGGGCATGAGAATGGCCTACCCTTTCCAAGGGCAGCTGCTCTTGCAACCTGGGGACCCCTGTGAGGCCCCACCTCCCTGGCCTCCCACTGCTCACACTGCCACGTGGGGTCATGCCTGGGCAGCCCTGGCCTGGGCTCCAGCCTCCAGTCTGTGAGCAGCAGAGCTCCCCTCTATCCACACGCAGCCCCGTTACTTCATGATAGGGGCAGAAAACACTGACACTGCCTGGCATGCAGCACCCTGCGAGCTGCTCCAATCTGTGTCCACACCTGCAGCCATGGAGTTTGGGGCGAGGCTCAGGAGCCCCGTTTAAGTCCATCTCTTCACTCAGTGTCTTTGAGTGGCTTCCTCCTTCCTCTGTATTTGTGTCCTTCTCTGAGATGGGGCAGAGCATCTTTGTCTTGGGAAGGACGCTTTGTGCGAGGCGCATGCTCCGTGCTTTGAATGTGCCAGCCCCTGGCTCAGAGTGGGGGCCAGCTCACACCTCACAGCTGGTGCCCTCTGCAGGCTCCTGCCAGGCTGCTGTGTTCTGAGGGATTTTGTACTGCCCGGCGCTGCACAGGGTGGAGCATGAGAGGCAAGACAGGGGCCACAGTCATAGGGAGGCAGTTCGCAGCTCCTGCTGCGCCGAGTCCTAGAGCCCACACCGGCGACTTGGCTGGGTGGCTGTGTGTGGGCTGCCACCTCCTGCTGCTGCCATGCATGCCACTCTAGCCACACTGGCCTGCTGCCGCTCGTTGAGCACTTCTCAGGCTGCTGGAAGCACATGGAGGTTTGGACCTAGCTGTCCCAGGAGCCTCCTGTGTCAGGAAGGGCTTTCCATGCAGATTGGCTAGGGGGGCTCGGCCAACTTGTGGGCATGAGCGGGGTCTGGCAGAAGTGGTCCCCGGGGCTGCAGTTGGCAGGTCCGTCTCCCTCTCGGCTGCTCCCTTCCCTCTCCGCTTCCCGGCTGCCAGCCCCTTCTGACACTACTCTCACCTGAGCTGATCTAGCTGATCATGAATGGACAGCAGCGCCACTTGGATGAGCTGCCCCAGGTCACCAACAATGCCAGCTGTGGCTGTGGCTTTTGTTGATTTAAAAATCACAGTTATGACCCCAACTCTGTAGGTTATCACTGTTTCTATGCAGAAATGGTCCCAAACATACAGTTTTAAAATGTGAGGCGTACAGAAACAGGAGGTGGGACTGAAAAATATGGTAGATATGTAAAAAAAATGTAAGACACATTGTCACTAATCCCTCAGTCTTCCTGCTTTGAACACTTTTTTTTGAAGACAAGTTCTCACTGTGCAGTTCAGGGCTACCCCTGAACTTACTAGGTAGCCCAGACTAGCTCTGCATTCAGGGATCCTCCTGCCTCAGCCTCCAGAGTGCTGCAATTACAGGCATGTGCCACCATGCCAGGTGTTTCCAACACCTTATCCCATTATTCTCTGCAGCGGCTCTGGAGTCTTCTTTCCTGAGGGTCTTTAGTTGGAGCGCCCTGGGCACCTGATGTCCTGAATGGATGAAAAGCCTTTTCCCTTCATGATCATATTGACCTTGGCAAGAGCCAGAAGGTCATGGTGTCAGATTGGGTGACTCAGCTGGATGAAGACATAGTCTTGTTTTTACAGCTTCTTGTCTGTCTGTGGGGTGGCGCTCAGCAGTAGCAGTCACTACTATAGGTCACCCAGTGAAAGACATGAGTGTCCCTAGTGTGTGTCAGGAAGGTGAGAGGCTCTGCAGTCTGTGCTAAGCGTGATGACCACAGTCCCATTCTCACGGAGCTTCTGGGCCACAGCGGGCAAACCTACGTCAAGTTACGGACAGTGCAGCCAGGGCCAGAGAAAGCCTGTCTCGAGACCAGGTGGTCTCGCTATGGGGCAGAAAACGCGTAGGGTGTTAAAGAGGAGTGGCGTGTCAAGGAAGCCTTCCTGCAGAAGAGGAGCTGGCAGTGCTAGGAGAAGGGACCCTGGAGGGCACAGGCCTGGCAGCCGGCTGGCATGTACCTGCAGCTCTGCGTGGTGCACCTGCGCGGCAGCTGTGGCCACCTGGTCCTCCAGCTCGGCCAGCTCGGTGTCCTGGGTGCTGCTGTGGACGCTGCGGGCGGCACCCTCCAGCTCGGCGAGCTGTCCCTCCAGCCCGTACACCGTGCCCGCTGCCAGATACACCTGGGGAGAGAGGCCGTGATCAGGTGTGCCCGCCTGCGGGACGACCCGGGCCCAGGGGCAGGCAGGGAGGGAGGTGGCCATCCCCACCTCTGTCAGGGAAAGGTGGGTTGCGAGCTGCCTAGGACCAACCCCAGCACAGCGTGAACTCTGGAAGCGTGAGCCTGCCCAGGATGGACAGGCAGGAACTGGAAGGAGCTCGTGCCAGCCCGTGCCTGGGTTTTCCCTGTACGAGTTTTGGTTGGCGTTCAGTAATTGAGCAAAATTCAGAAAACATGAAAGTGAGCTACTTAAAATAATTACCAATTTTGAGCAAATCATCTGTGATTAATGACCTTTTGCTTGTGTAAAATGATCTAAGAGAATTAAAATGAACTTAAGGCCCTTCCTTAGAAAAAGTGGCCTGTTAGGAGGGACATGTGAAATCTGTGTCAGTCACGGAAACTTTTTGAGAGTAAATTAGATAAAGTGCTTGGAAACAAAACATCTTCTTTTGTGTGGTACCAGGGCCTCTGCACTGTGCTACACCCCAAGCATCCCCTTAGTTTTCACTTTGAGATAGGGCTTTGCTGAGCCACCAAGTTGCCCGGGCAACGCTGGAACTCAGGACCCTCCTGGCTCAGCTTTCCGGAGTGCCGGGGTGGCGGGTGCAGGCCACCACGCCTGGCTAAGTTGTGTTTTGACAGGAGGGTGGGAGGTGATGTTTGCAGATGCTTCCTCAGCCCTTGGCGGTACACACGCAGAGGGCAGCCGCTCACAGACAGGTCTCGGGTGCAGCAGACACGTGGGCCCTGGCCACTGCAGTCAGAGTAACTCGAATTGAACCTTGAACCACAGGAGAGCTGGGGCCGTGCCAGGCGCCTGTGCAGCCAGCCATTCCCTCTTTGCACGGGTGAGGCCCGCACGACCGCCCCTCCTGCCACTCCACCATGCAGGGTCTGCGCCGTATCTGCAGCAGCCTGGCCGGGCGTGTGGGCAGCCCTCTGCCCTCAGCTGGGTGGTAGCAAGCTGCCTGGTCTTCACTGTCAGACGCAAGGGTGAGGAGTCCAGCTCCGTCCATGCAGAGGTGCTCAGCGAATGTTGCTTCCCTGCACAAACTGTGTTGCTGGCACATGTGACACGACCATTTCCCTAGATGTGTGTCAAATTAAGCTTACGACGAAAGGCACCACATACATCAAAGGTATAGGGTGCATGAATTCTTTAAATGTATTAACATTTTGAAGAAAATATTTGAAGAGATAGAAGGAAGTTAGAGCATTTTGGAGTTTATCATTAAACACATTTTAAATGCCTCTTCCTATCCACATTAAAAAAAAAGATAAGTTTAGTTTAAATGTGTTCTTCAAAAACTACATAAAATTGTTTTGACAGTGAAACAAAATTTGACTTGAATCATCTGAGCATGGGAGGCAGAAGCACTGCCCAGTGCCAGCCCTCTACACTGTGTCCTCCGGCTGTTGTCCGTATTTCCAACATGGTTATCTTCCAAGCTCCCCATATGCAGGAAAAAGCCAGGGTCTCAGCTATGCCTGTCCCCTTGAAGATGTCCTCCTGTAGAGGGGGACAGCAGAGCCAGAGGTTGGGCTGTGGCCCCAGCTAGCATGGAGCTCACAACTGGCACTGGAGAGGCAGAGACTGGGGAGGAGGGGACCACGGCTTGCTAAGCCCGGGTTTCTATGACCATAATGCCTGAGCAGTGGTGCAATCCCACTTGGCCTGTCACAGTGGAGCGAGGATGAGGTAGGCAGGTGCTCAGGTGAGGCTGAGGGAGCGGGGCTCTGGGGAGGCCACAGGCGCTTCCCATGTCAGTGGATGACCCTCCAACGTGTCCTCAGCCTGTTGGCCTTTGCTCCCCATGGGCCTGGCCTAGAGCAATTTTGTCACCTGGCTGGTGGCTGGTTGGGAGACACCAGCAGGAGGTTAAAGCAAGGAGTTAGCCGGGCACAGTGGCACATGTCTGTCTCACTTGAGAGGCTAAGGCAGGAGGACTGCAAGTTCAAACCTACCCTGGCAACTTAGCAAGACCCTGCCTCAAAATAAAAAGGGCTGAGGATGCAGCTCAGTGTCCGGTCCAGTCTGCAGAACTGGTAGAAGCAGCAGGGCAGGGAGCAGAAGAGAGCCAGGTTAGGGTTCCCACAGGGCTTAGGGGGCTGCTGCTCTGTGGGCTCTGGCTTCACAGATGAGGGGCACAATTCCCTAGTGTGGCTGTCTTGGTGGGAGCCCTCCCAACCTGCCACCTCCGAGAGGCCCAACCGTAGCAGGGGTGCAGCCCTAGGATGAATTCTGCCTGGGGACTGAGCATGCTACCCCGTGTGCCTGCTGCTCCTGTCCCTGTTGGGGACAAGGGCAGCACAGGCAGTAGGGAGGTGACAAGCCTGTATTTGAGGACGCACAGCAGTGCTTGCCAGGAAGGCGCTAAAGCCACTGCGCCATCTCCCGCCCCAAGGCAGCGGATGAGGACTAGCTTCTAACTAACCCAGGCGCCCCAGGGCCGCTGTGAGATCCAGCCCTGCCGCCTGCTCAGCGCTCGGCAGATTCCACCTGGGGCCAGCAGCACACGGCGTGGCCAGTGCCTTGAACTGGAGTCAGACGCCTCGAAGGCCCTTGCTCCAACTGGACACTCCAGAACCCCTGGACACAGAGCGGCTGCTTCGAGGCGTCCCTTGAAGTGGCTGTAACTCGGGACAGGGAGAGGGCAGGGGTGGGCAGCGTGTCCGGCCTGGTGGCCCAGGTCCTGGTTCCTGGGGGCTAGGGTGCGGGTGCACCCCAAGGGAGAGTGGCGAGCCTGAAGAGATGCATTCCAAGCTCTTCGGTTCGGAGTCTAGGTCGGGAGACTGAGGTTTACGGGCGGGTGCGTTGACCCCCCCACCAGCACTGAAATGATCCTTCCTTGAAAAGGGCTCCAGCCATGATGTCACCACTCACCAGGACATCTGTGGGGCCTTCGTGCCTTTCTGGGCCAGGTGGGGCTCTGGGCCACGCTCTGTGCAGGAGCCTGTAAGTCTGGAGCGCTGTGCCTCTCTCCTGGGCAACTATGCCTCTTCCCTGTCCCCTAATAGTGGACCATGCTTGGAAGCTTCCGGGGTGTGGCTTGCAGACGTCCTCAGAGGCCCGCTGTGGCAGCAGAAGTGACCAGATGGCACAAGGAGATACACCCATGGGGAAGTCACGTGTGCGACCTCGGTTCCGGCCACCCCCACCCCCTTTGTCTCCCTTCTGGGCACCAGGGGTGGCATTTTGCTACTGGGTGCTCTGCCATGAAGCTCGCCTCACCCTGGCCCCTCACCGAGCCCTTGGACACCGCAAGCCTCCCGAGGGGAGGGCCTTTGCTGCTCCCGCCCCACCGTCTCTGTCTTGGCATGACTGCTTCTTCTCTTCTTGATGCAAGGTGTAGCTCAGTGGTGAGCTTTTGTCTGCATGTGCAGACCCTGGGTTCCACCTCAGCACCAAGAGAAAAATGGGTTGTGTCTTCTATAAACGGAAGGAAGAAACTCCTGAGGGCTTCAACAGGCATAACTGCACCCTCGAATTCTGTCTGAGAGCACGAACTCCACAGAAATGACTGAGGAGAGGAAAGGTGAGCCTGGTAATTCGAGTTTCCTCCCAGATGTTCTGGCTCCCCACAGCAGCTGGCTGACCCGGCCCCACCCTCGCCTGTGGAGCAGGTTGCAGGCCTCTCCCTCCTCCTGTCCATCCTCCCCTGCACACTCTGCAGGCCCTGCCTCTGGGCAAGGCCTTCTCTTGGTTTCCAAGGCAGGGAGACTTTGGACTACCTTCCTGCACTTTGTTTTTTTTATTTTAAGACAGGGAGTGGCTATGTAGTTCAGGCAAGCTTTAAACTCACTGTATGGCCCAAACTGGCCCTGAACTCACAGCAACCCTCTTGCTTCAGCCTCTTGAGTGTTGTGGTTACCATCATGCACCCCACGCCCAGCTTTCACTGAGCTGTGTGGATCTTGGCCAAGTGCAGTCTCCAGCAGGACCTCCTTCCTGCTCTGCTCTCTCAAGTGTCCAGAAAGCCACAAGTGCCTTGCCCTGGGGGGACAGTCCGGGTTGGAACCACTCTGGCAGCTCCTTCTCTGCTGTCTCTTAAGGGGGCTGTTCTATACAGTGATGAAACCCAGTTATCCAACAAGTGCAGGACATTTATTCTGTGCAAGCATCACATGAAATGTATTTCCAAGGAAGAAATGTGATTTTTGGTCCTTTTATTGATGATCAGGTAGCTGGATATGTCTTGGGCCATTTTCTGCATCTTCTTATTCTATTGATTCATAGGTCTACTTTCATGCCAGTACCATGTTGTTTTTATCACTGTAGCTGTGTTATGTAGCCTGAAGTCAGGTGTTGTGATGCTTCCTACTTTGTTCTTTTCCAAAACTGCTTGTGCTATTTTAGGTTTCTTCTGGTCCTATGTAAATTTTAGGACTCTTTTCTCTAGTTCTGTAAGGAATGCTGTTGGTATTTTCATTGTGCTTGCATTAAACATGCGGATCAGTTTTTCAAGTATGGCCATTTCGACAACATTGGCTTTGCCTATGCAGAATATTCTTTTATTTTCTGATGTCTTCCTCAGTCCCCTGTATCAGAGTGCTGTAGTTTTCATTGTAAATCTAGGTAATATAGCCTGTTCAACAAATAGTGCTGGGAAAACTAGTCGTCTATATGTAAAGAATGAATCTGGACCCTTATCTCTCACCATGTAATAAACTAAAATAAAAGTGGATCAAAGATCTAAACAAAACGCTTGAAGTCACAGGTGTAGGCAAGGACTTTCTGAACAGAAGCCCAGCTGCATGAGAAGGAATAGCAAGAGTCAATGAAGCGGGTCCTGCCAAGTTAGAATGGTTCTGCACAACAGTGGAAACAAACAGTAGGTGAAGAGACACCCACAGAACGGGCGAGGTGCTGCGAGCAACTCCTGAGGCAGAGGTTAGCATCTAGAACATACAAAGAACTTGAGAACAACTGGATCACCCAAAACAAATGCTCAGTGAAGAAATGGATAGCTGGGATGAGCAGACACTTCTCAGAGGAAGAAGTACAAATGGCCAACAAGCACGAAAAAGCACTCAGCGTGTCTAGCTACTTGGGAAATGCAAGTTAGAACAGCATAAGGTCACATCCTACACCAGAAAGAATGGCAATCATCCCAAGTCAGGAATATAAATGGTGGTTCAGGGCAATGCAGACAGAGCCCTCCTGCACTGCTTTGGCAGTGCGAACGGGGGCAACGCTCTGGAGTGCTGTGGGGGATTCGTCAGAGAGCTAAAGTCAGATATTAGGCTTTGCACAGCCCTTCCCCTCTGAGGAGTCTTTCCCAAAGAGCTGAAGATAGTGCTATAGCAACATGCACACACCAGTTTATAGCAGCAAAGTTCATGACATTCCAGTCCTGGAAGCAGCCATGTACACAGCAACAGAGAGTGGATTCAGCAGATGTGGTATCCGGAATGCTATATCATGGAATATTACTCAGGTACAAAGAAGGATAAATTCCAGGCATTTGTAGGAAATACAATGCTGAGTGACATAAGGCAGACACAAGAGCTGCAGCGCATCTCTCAACCACGGAAAGCAAAGTTCAGACAAAGAGCACAATGAGAATGCACAGAAGAGAACAGGAGCTCCTGCCAATAGGGAGGGCTCAAGGGACTGCGGCCAGGGCATGGGCAGGGAAGCAAAAGTGGCAGCACAACACTGTGCCATGCAAGGAACCTGCGACCTCAGTGACCACAAACTCTGGCCACCAATACAAGCCAGGACTGTGATGAAGCAAGAGTGCGTTCAGTCCCTGGCACCGCATGCTGCGCTGGCCCCACCCCAGGCACACTGAGCCAGCAATGGAGATCAGGAGTGGTGGCACATGCCTATAATCCCAGCACTAGGGAGGCTGAAAACAGGAAGATCACTGCATGTCCGAGCTGCGTAATGAGAACCTGTACACACACACACACATCCAAAAACCAAAACCAAGAATGAGATGGGGTTCAGAGGAGCCAGGAGGGAGGGGTACAGAGGGAAGGGGCTTAAGGGAACAGCCAGCTGGGTTATGCCTGCTCACCTGGTTCCCAAGGTGAATGCAAACCCCGTGGACCGCAAACATGGCCTGATAACATTTTTAGAAAACATAATTTGCAGTCTAGGTGACAGCAGATGTTTTACTTCTGAGGGCCAGCATCTGGGTAGGACTGTCATGCACATGTGATGGCAGCAGCTGGCTCGACCCATGGCTGTGAGCTCTGTGGGGCAGAGCAGCAGATGGCAGGGCGGAGCTCAGCAGGGAGGGCTGGCTTTCTGGCCGAGGTGGAGCATGGGGGCTGGGTGGCTTGTGAGCCTTTTGAGGGTGCACAGCGGGCGTGGGGCAGTGCTTGAGGCCCTGTGGGCTCCTCAGAGCCTCCACAGGGCGTGGGCAGCCTCCTCGCACGTCCTTCCCCCTCCACATACGCCCTCGTTAACTGCCGGCCAACATTGGACCTTTCCCCTGCCTGTCTCCACGCTTCTTTATAAACCTACACTGTCCAGAGACCCCTGCTTGGCCAGCTCAGCCAGAGCCCCTGACCTCGGCCTGGGACTGTCCTTGGTATCTGCTGGGCTCTTCATATGTGCCCTGCTCCCCATGATGCTGATAGATCTGACTCCCTCTTCAGAACCCCATGGTTTCTGCAGCCCGGTGTGTTTGTGAGTTTTCCATTCCCTGAGCCTTATCTCTAGGCCCCCCCACCCCAGGTACCTGCGAGAACCCGTGCTCTCAGCCTGTGGGCATCCCTGCCCACTGCAATAGCTGAACAGTGTAACTCAGTGTCACTGTAGCACTGTACACCTGCCACCGAGGCTGCAGCCAGACTTGCTCCCTATAGAGACTGTCCTCTGGGGATACACTGTGGCACAGTCACTGAAGTTCCTGCTGTCCAGAGGACTGGTTCCTGCCCCGGGGCAGGACAGACTCCAGCCCAAGCCCTGAGACTGCTTGGCTTCTCCATCCTGCTCCCACCTGTGAAGGTCTCTCTCAGCTGCTGGCCTCAGACCCTTGTCCCAGGCTGTTTGGGGGCTGAGGACACACATGGCCTCCCACTTCATGACCATCCACAGCAAACCCTGCTGGCCACATTCGCCCCTTACATTCTCCTCCAGGGAGGTCAGCTGCTCCTCCAGCCTTGCCCGGTCAGTCCCGAGAGGAAACGTCTTCTCCTCTCTGACAGTGGGGATGGGCGGGAGCTCCCAGGGCCCTGCGGACTCTGCGATCAGCTCCTCGGTGGCAGTGATGACTCTCAGGACTTCTGTGGAGATGTTGCAGAGAGAAACAGCAGAAAACTTCTGTTTGGTCCAACAACAGAAGGGGACAGAAGACAAGAACAGCACATTAACAAGGACACAGAAACCCTCGGTCACCATGGTGCTCACCAGGAGCCTGACTGTCACAGGAGCCAGGGTGAGATCCGGTCCTTCTTGTCCTGAGCTGTCCCTCTCCATCCCCGCCCTGGGCTGGGTATGCTCTGCTCCCCCAGTGACAGCCATGGCCACGGTAGGTCATGATCACTTCCTCTGGCCATGGAACCCTGGCCTCGAAACTCCCTGTAGCATCGACCTGAGACAGTGATGAGGACTGGGTCAGGGAGGGAGCTGGCCATGCGTCCTCTCACGGACACTGAGCTCGTCCCACACCTGTCCTTACCTGCCCTTGCTGTTCACCCTCTCCCAGGGCTGGGGCTCAGGGGTCTCTGCAGAAGCTTTGCCTTCCCACTGGGGGAAACTGAGGCAGCTGACTCCCGCCCTAATCTCTTCCATGAGCAGTGACGGCCTCAGCTAACTGGGATCACTGCCTGCCTCACAGGCCTCCTCACAGGAAGACACCTTCTCTGTGAGCCCCTCCCACAGAGAAGGTCTCTGCTCCCAGGCTGTTCTGGTCTCTGCCTTCTTGGCCCAGGGCTATGACCATCGGAAGGGCAGAGCAGTAGCACAAGGGCCTGGGCCAAGCTCAGGATTGCTCAGCTGTCACAGCTCTGGGCCCACAGAGCCACTCTTCTCTCACTGGGGACTGCAAGCAGGGAGTGGGCCACTGCCCTCAGGCATTCTGTTTAATAGGAAAGGGATTTGTTAGAGTTGGAGGTTTGAGCTGTTGGGAAACAGGCCCTGCGTGGGGCTACCCGACTCACATCTCCTCAGTATTGGAAGCATCAACTGTGACCATGGCTGGAATCTTGCAAAAAGTGCTCCTCTGAGTGACTTCTACTTTAGGTGTTGTCTGCTGGAGGGCTGGGGAGTGTGAAGGGCTATGGCCCCCACGCGAGGCAGGAGGCCAGCTTTCCTCACTTAGGGCACAGGTGCCCCAGGACTCCTCCCACTGCCGGACCCTGGCTGATAAACCTGCTGTAGAAAAGCCAACATCGTCCATATGGAAGCAGCTGGTGTTACCCTTCTCTTAGTGAATGAAACACCCACTTAGTACTGGAAGACCAAGAGCCTGTAAATATCTTTTGAAAAGAAAAGATGCGACGAAGGGGCTCTGGAAAAACTCAAGATGACATCGAGGAAGCCCCAGCAAGAACACATAGGGAGCCACATGAGCAGATGATCAGGGGGTGGTGGGCAGGGCCCAGGCGGGTGCCTGCCCATCCACTGACAGCCTTCCTCATCCGATCCCCTGGGGAGCAGGATGGCAGGCTGGAGAGGTCCCTGCCTGCACTGGGACATGAGATATCGTCCCTCCCCTGAGGGCTGCCTGTGCATCCCAGTACTAGGGTCCCTGGCTGCTCTGGAGAGGAGAGGCCATGGCGGGAAGCACGGAGCAGAGTGGTCATCTAGTGTGCATGAGCATATGTGCATATGTGCAAGTATGTGTGCTGTGCTGTATGTGTGTGTATGTGTGTATGTGTATGGTTCTGCTCTTCATGGGAAATTCAAGCAGGAAGCCAAGCTCAATCTTTGCCTGTAAAGCCAGGGCTCCTCACCTCGCACCCAGGAGCACGGCTTGCTGGGGCCTGGGTGGATGCGGTGCCTGGGCACTTCAGGGAAGTGAGTCCCAGGGTTTAACCTGCTGGGAGATGGGGCAGCTCTGAGCTTGGAGTGCCTATTCAGCAGGCAGCTGAGAGCTGAGGTTTTCCACAGGGCCAGTGTGTGGGCCCTGTGTGCACAGTGTCTGCCTCCAGCCTTGCCCAGAGATAGGGTCCGAAGCACCTTCCACTGGGCTGACACAGAGCTAGCACCAAAGTGTGTGATTCAGATGGAGAGTGGGAGGGGACCAGAGCTGTGGCAGGGAGCCCTCGTTCTGGAGGGAGCAACTCTCACTCCTTTCGCTTCGTGACTTGTGGCCTGAGCGGGTGTCCACAGGGAGCCACCATGGCACACAGCGGGCCCGGTCCCTTGCGGTGTGGGGTTGGAAGTATTTCTGAGGCAGACAGGGTGGCCTGGGCTGACTGCTGACCTCAAAGACAGTGGCTGCAGGAACTAGACAATGGAAGTCAAAAGGCTACTGAACCTAAGAAACGAAGTCCAGCCTTCCGGTGACCAGAGGGCTGCAGATCAAATGAGTTTTCCAGGTATCCACACACGCGGTTCTCTAAAAGCACCAAGCATGTGTCCCAGTGCCACAAGGTGGAGCATGAACTTGGTTGCTGCCCACTGCGGGGTCGCTGTGATGCGCAGTCCTGATGTCCAGTCCAGAGAGCACAGGTGTCCACTTTAGGACTTGGTCTGTGCCACAGCCCCACACAGATGTTGTGTCTATCACACGAGCTAAACAAATGGGGTCAAGCCCAAGTCCCACCTGACACATGGTGATGCCAAGGAGCTCTCCAGCAGGGACAGGAAGCCCTGCTGCTTGGACTCCTCTCAGCCTGAGGCTGAGCTTCCTCACTCCCTCATCAGCAGCAAACCAACTGACAAAGCTGGATGTGGTGGTACGCGCCTGTACCCCTAGCACTCTGGGAGGCTGGGGCAGGCAAACTGCAAGGTGGAGCCAGACTAGGCAACTCAGTAACTGAGCCAGCCCCTGACTCAAAACAAAACGGGCTGGGGATGCAGTTCGGTGTGGAGGTCCTGGGTTCTGGCCCCTGAACTGCATATGCACAAGGAGAGCTTACGAAGACTCCTGCATCCAGAGCACAGCACCCAGCAGACCCCAGTGGCCCAGGCTCCACCAGCCCTGCCAATGGGCCAGTACCTGTGCTGTATATGCCTGTGAGACCCCCTTCTCTTTAGGACTGCGGGGCAGAGTAGTTGTCTTTGCTCCTCCCTCTGGACCTTCGCATTCTCTCCTGCCTGCACCTGTACTTGCACTAAAACACACTGCTTGAGACGGGTTTGCACTCCACTTCCTCTTCCCCATAACCTCATTTCAAGACACCAAGAATGCGTGGTGTTGCCAGGGAGACTCTGCCTTCAGCTTCTAAAACAGCAGCTATTTTCACCTGAACATGGGACAGGCAGCACTTCCCAGCGGGCCTCACAGTCTCCTGCCATGATCCCTATGTCTGCCCACTCATCTCCAGCTGGAAGACCAGGAATGCTCTGCCCTCCCAGCTGTCCCGCACGGTGAATCAGGGAAGCCAGAGCCCTGCTCTCGTCACTGTCACTGTCACCTTCGCCATCACCATCACGGTTGCAGGCTTGATGGGTAGAGGCACTCCAGAGGCTGGGTAGGGGCTCTGTGGCCCCGGCCTGCCCCCACTGTTTGTGTCTGAGTCCTCGTGGATAGTGCTAAGGGGTGACATTGAGCGTGCAGGAGCTGAGCAGAGGGAGGATTTCCAACTCCTGAAGACATGCACCCAGCTCCTGCACAAGCCTGAAGCCGGGGCTTAGGGAGGTGGCGCAAATGAGCAGTCACCTGGAGCTCTGGGTCAGGGGAGGACGGGGCAGGGGGCACAGTGCTGAGCCCAGAGCTTCTCAAGGGAGACTGGGGTGTCAAGAATAGGGCCTCTATATGTGTGTGTGCACTGGCGCACATGCACACGCACACTGAACTCTTGATCGCAGAAATATGTTTGAACATATATTAGTACAATACTTTTAACAATGCAGTTAAAAACCATCAATTCTTAGTTTCTTAAAAGGAAGGACCCCAAAGACACACTGTGGGACCCACAAAACCATGGTCTTAGAGACCACAGCCCTGGTTTGAAGGTTCTGGGCTGCTGGGGGCTGTGCGCTGCAGACATCAAGGAGGGCCACACAACGTGGGCCATGTGCACAGAGCCCTCGCAGAGACTCCCCAGGACAAGCGGGGAGCCTGGCTCTGTGGTTCTACGGAGCAAGGGTTTCTGCAACAGGCTTCACGCAGCTCCAGGAAGCCTGAGCCCTCTGGGGCTCACCATCAGACTGCACCAACCCCTCTGAGCCTGCATCTGAAAGAGACAGGCGCAAGGTCCAGGCAGCTCCGAGGGCATCCTGGCAACCCTCCTGCCTGACTCCTGAGTGCTGGGATTATAGGCATGTGCTGCCATGTCTGGTAGCAAATAAGAGTATTCTAAAAAGAAAACAATGTACTAGAATCTAGCGTTGTCTAGCACTGCCATGATTTCCTAAGGAAGGAATGAAGATACCAAAAGGGAAGGAAGCATTGTTCATCACCTCAGCATTTGGAACAGTGTGCTCCAGATGCGGTGGCTCATACGCGCATCTCTCGCTCACAGTCACGGACAGTTCTAGGGGGGTGGCGGCTGCTACGCGCATCTGTTATACTCTGTCTCTGTGAGGACAGAGGGTGCCAAGCCGACTGACAGATGCACACTGAACGCATTGAGAGCAGGCGGCTTCCTCCCTGGGACATGCATGTAGGATGCTGTCCCTGGCACAGCCATCGCATGACAGGCGCAGCCTCTGGGAGCTCCACCCCCTGTTATGCTGCCCAGGCTCATGGGTGTGGAAGGGAAGACACATAGCTCACAGGAAGCAGGGCCGGGCCAAGCATGGATGGTGATGGTTCTGTCCTGCACTGCGGCTGCAGGGCTGACCAGCAGTTGTGCCCATGACTCTGGTTCAGTCTGGAGGATGAACACTGAGGCCATGGCTGCAGCAGGACAGATGGGACCCATGGGAGAGGGAGGCTGGCAGGTATGGTATGGGACTCTGGGGCTGTGCAGGGAACTAGGGTCACACCACCCCCAACCCCGGGTGGCTGCCATGGCCTGGGCTCTGTGTGCAGCACCATGTGGGGACTTCGTTCTCTGGCTATGATGAGTGGAGGCCTGGAGAACCAGGATTTGTACCCAGGGTGCCTGATCTTGGAGCTCAGGGTCTGGGGACTGGGAGGTCCAGAGGGGTGTGGGCTCCTCTTCCTGCTACTGGGGCTGGTCCCACCAGGGCCACCTGTGCAGCTGCAGTAGGGAGGGAGGCTCCAGAGGGCTGAGCAGGGGCTGGGGAAGGTGCGGATGGCAGTGCTGCTATGTGCAGATCCAGTGGTCTGGGGAAACTGAGGCCCTGGAGTGGTGAACATGAGGGGGGGTGAAGTTCTCAGAAACCCAGGAGAGGCAGTGTCCAAGCCTCTCCCACAGGTCTTTCACATGTTGCTTCTTTGTCTTTGGACCAGGGGTCACTGCTAGGCCTTCACTGACCTGTACCCACTGGACTGCATCCCCAGCCATTTGTTGGTTTTTGAGATAGGGTCCCTCTAACTGGCATCCCAGGGTGGGCTCCTGATCCCCCTGCCTCAGTCCCCCAGAGGGCTAGGATTATGGGGTGCTCACCATGCTGACTTGAGTAGGGGTCTCCTGAAGGCAAGGTGGACCACAGATGGGTGAGTGAGAACTTGGGCAGAGCTGGAGGCTCATGCTGCCATAGCCCTGAGGGCAGAGGGACACAATCCATGCACTGCTGGGCCATGCTGCGCCCTCCGGCCCGCGGGCTATGCCCTCTGTCTTTGCAGAGCTGGCTTTGAGCCCAGACGCTTCGCTTTCCAGCCTGGGCTCCTCCACCATCACCCAGGCCCTCCTCTGAGTGCAGCTCTGAGGCTCCCTGGCTCTGTGGACAGGAAATGAGCTTAAGCTGGGTCTAGACCCTCGGCCTCTCATGGCCAGGACGAGCTTGCTGCTTGGCAAGAAAGACCAGGCCACACAGTGGCTGGAGAGTCTCACGGACAAGCCAGCCACGGGCCTTACAGAGCCACCCAGGGCCAAGCAGCATGATGGTCACAGGGACCCAGAGAACCCAGACCCACAGCTCTTCCGCCCCATCAGACGGACACATCTTTCTTCATGACAGGTTTCCTTCTAGCTACCAGAGCAAGCAGGGAGGTTTGTCCAAATGCCCTGATTTCATCTTTCTCTCCTTTTCAAAAGTAAGAAAAGAAACTCCATATGTCTGCCTAAGAAGTTGACAGAAGTCTGTGAGAAAAATTCAGTGCAAATGTATTTTGGATCTCGTGAAACAGAAGGCCCCGGGCGATGTCTCCACAACCCGTCAAAATACTGACTTCTCAAACAAAACACAGACTCCTCGAACAGACTCTTGCCATGCCCAAGGGCCCAATGGGAGGGGCCAAGCTGTGAAGGAGCGGCACAGCATGGAACCAATCAGCACCCAGGAAACAGCAGCACTCGCATCCCGTGGAGCCAGCGACCGGCCTGGGGAGCAGTTGTGGGCTGCCCGGCAGGTGTGCGCAGGCTGGAGTGCCCTGCTTGGCCGCTGATCTTTCACTCCTCTACCCTGGCTGGCCTCCGAGTGCAGTGCTAACATCCCTGGGAACCTTTCCCATTGCGGCAGAAGCCAGGGTGCACACTCAGCTCCCCAGAGCCTCCAGCTGCAGACTCTGCCAGGTTCGCCGTGCAAGCAGAAGCCTAAGGTGCCAGGCAACCTTGGGAATGTAAGGTCGTCCTGTCTTGTCTCTGCTCACCTTTGTCCAGTGCCTTGTTTCTGAGGAACAAGTGTTGGAGCCCTCTAAGGTCCCCGCTCAGCCCTGTGCCTCTTGCCCCTATTCTGTCCTTGGCCACCTGGGGTCCTGGGGCTGTCAAGGTCATTTCCTCCTAGGGGATCAGGCATCATGTTCTGGCTTCCCAAGGCCTCAGGTTTCAGGTCCTGGGATACCTGGCCAGGTTCTCTCTCCTGAGTCCTACCGTCTCCACCCCTTTCCGTCTGCTCTAAACCCTCAGTTTCCCCTGGCATCTTCCTCTGAGGTCGCTATCTCTGTCTCCTCCCATGGAGGGTCAGATCCCAGAGCAGGTGTCCTCTTCTGTCCACGCTACATGGCTGCTTACAGGACATCATGACAGAGACTTGCGGAACAAATGGTGAGTGGCGAACACCTGGCCCCTAGCAGGGAAGGCGCTGCCTTCCTGGCATCATCTCTGTCTCCACCTCAGGGCTGGCTGGCAAACCAGCAGGGTCTGCTTACCCTTTGTTGAGTGAGATGGAGAATCCCCTCTCACCTGGCCTTCTGCCCCCAAAGAGCTGGCGGGCAGTTGCTCCTCAGGAAGGAGTCACAGTTTCCTCACCACTGGGGCAGTGAGCAGGAGCCTCAGTGCCTGCTGAGGTCCACAGGCTGTGCCTCTGTGCGGGCTCCTGCAGCCTGCCTTAGTACCTCACCTGTTCACTCCAGAGTCTTCAAACATTAAGTGATATCTTAACACAAGTGTCCTCTTCATTTTTCTTTTCTGTAAAAGCTCTAAACTGTTTTTGACTGTTTCTTCTATGAGCATTTTGGTTTTGAGAATATTTTGAAAAGTTCAAGGAGCCTGCTTGGAGTGTTGGTCTGCGTCACTCTGAGCTCCTAACCTAGCTGGGGAAACTTCACTTCCCTGCAGCGAGCTGCTACGCTTCCTGGAGATCTGCAGCTTTCTTGTCAAGTCTTAGTGTCACGTTTTTGCTCTTATTATGGATGGAACTAGCTTCCCTTTTCTCTCTCCAGCTTCCTAATCTGCTTTCAGATTCAGATGCAAATCTGAGCTCATGGGAAGCAATGGCTGAACTAGAAGCCCCTGGAAAGTGCTCTGGCAGGAATAGATCCCAGGGTCCTTAGGTCCGGCAGTGCCGCTGGGTATATGTGGGGCCCCGCATGGACTGGCTAGGCAGAGGTGCTCCCTGCAGTTGGGAAGGCTTGTTTCACACTTCCTTGTGCCCTAAGTGGCGACCCTCTGCTCCAGCCTCCACACCACAGGTTCTTGGTCTGAGGGCTTTGGAGTAGTGTGCTGCGGGATCTGCCTGTTTCCCTCTGTCTGCTGGTCGCAATACAAAGGGTTGGACTCAGAGGCCTTCCACCATGCTGGAGCCCAAGCCCTGCTACAGTTCTTGAGACAGGCTCCTGTTAAGTCACTCAGTTGCCTAGGCTGGGATCCAGCTTGTTGTCTTCCTGCCTCAGCCTCCCAGAGTAAGGATTATGGAGATGCAGGACCAGGGCCCTCTGAGCAACAGCCATTCCCAACCTGTGTACAATTCTGGAGCTCCAAGTCTATTATCCCGGGGAAGCACAGACGCTGACCTTAGGCTGTGCCCTGGCCCCACCAGAGCTCTGGGTTCCCAGACAGCCACGAGCTGCCACAACCCACTGTGTGCCCTGGATGGCCATGTCTGCACCCTCTGGACCACTATCCTTGATCTTCAGTCATCAGGTGAGGGCAGTGTGGCCTGCTGTCGTGGTGCTGCCACTGCCCAGCTGATGACGAGGTTGGCCGGATGGGGACTCTCTGTGGCACAGCAGTGCTGGGCACACGAGTGGCTGAGAAACACCTGCTGAATAAGAAGCAAACCTCTGGGCCAGCACGACACTGAGCATGGCGCAACTCAACTGGAAATGGTGTGTTCACAAGCTCACTGGCCACTTGCGTTCATCATATGTAGGACATCGTGTATATGTGCAGTGTGGCATGTGTAATGGCATGTATGTGTGAATGCTGTGTGTTGTGTATACAATGCATGTGGTATGGCACGTGTAACATGCATGTATGTGTGTTGTGTGATAGGTATGAATGTGATGTATGGTGTATGTGATTTGTGTATTGTACATGCACTGTGCGGTGTGTGTACAATGTATATGCTGCGTGTCATGTATAATGTGTACGTATGAGTGATGTGTATGTCGTGTGTAGCATGTGTGTGAAGTATGTGAGATATGTCATTTGTGATATATGTCATGTGTGCAGGATGTATGTGCAAAGTATGTGTGGTATGTGGCACCTGTAATGGTTATGTGTGTGTGCCATGTGTACAGTGTGTGTGGCCTTACACACACTGTTCATGTCTGTGGTGCTGGGTATTCCTCCTTGACCAGTGTGTTCCATGTCCCACATCTCCACCACTTGCATGCATGTTATCTTTCTTCTCT
>PVKN010005310.1:0-31121 GCA_004027915.1 Capromys pilorides | reverse complement strand
AAAGAAAGAAAGAAAGAAAGAAAGAAAGAAAGAAGTTATAAAAGCATATTGTTTGTTTGGAATTCAAGTAGAACTGAAAGACTTATTTCTGTAGAGGCGGTGAGTGCTTATTCTGCATTTTGCAGCCCGTTGTGTAGACCGACCTAGGAGCCCCCCTCTGGAGTCTGGGAAACTGGCTCTCATTTGAATGTGGTGACGCCTTCCTCTTCCTCTCTCTCTCTCCTCAGTCAGCTCTGTCTCCTGGTAGGAAGGTGTCAGTGTGCCAGGGTTTGTTCTCTGTTTCTGTCACTCTCCTTTGTGACTTCATTATTGCACCCTTCTCCTGAGCGCGTTTTGTTTGCACTCAAGCGATCATGTTTTAGTCCTCTTGCTGGTCTGCACGTTTCTTTTTCACAGAATTTTCTTCTTGCTTTCTGGATGCCACTTTTTCTGATGATGCCTGGACACCACTACCTTTGCTCGTTTCTCTTGGTGCTCTTTGTTCCTCCCCCTCGCTTGCCTTTTCTCTGCTTATTGGGAACTTCAGCTTCCCTGCTGGAGTTGCCCGGTGTCTGCTGAGTCTTTGTTGCCTGGTCCTATTTCACCAGGTCTAGGACACTCAGGAAGACCTATACAGTTTTCACTTTTCCAGCCTCCGTAGTCAGAGCACCTATTAATTCTGTGAATGCCAGTGTTTAGAAGTTTTCCCTGCCTCTGCTGTTTCCTTAGGAAGGAACCATCTGGCCTCGCTCTGGGGATGTGGTGGTGGGTGGGGAGGGGCGTGAGCAGCAGTCGGCTTCCGTGAGGTGCTCCCACATAGCACATTTGCCAAGGGCCCTGGCCCTGACCTCATCTTTCTGGAGGTCCACATGCCCCCCAGCTCCGAAGAGCCTGGGGCCCAGCCTGGGCTGGAGTCCTTCCTGGGCACCGCTGACTGTGACTTGAGGTCTGTCCTTCCATGCATTGAGCCGTTGTCTCTCTCATGCTCTTGTGGCTTGAACCTACTTTACTGCCTTTACTGAGACCTTATGAGGGAGAAGATATTAGCGTGAATGGCCGAGCCACTGTGCTTCTCAGTAAGAACCCTTGCATAATTTACATTTTTATATACAACAGGGTGCACAAAAGGCTTGTTTTAATGAGCCTAAAAAACATTTTCATAGCCTTGTTATTTTTAAGAAAATCTTCCTTCATAAATAAACTTCAGCATTCATGCTAATTGTCATGCATTTTTAATCATTGGAGTATGAATTAGGAAGGTTTCCGCAGCAGTAGTTGTGAGCTAGTTAGAACTATCTCTCCTTCGTCATGGTAGAGAGTTGAGGAGAGGGCTCACCACACCCAGCGCCATGACTTCATCCCCCTGCGGGTCCCTACGTGTTCGTCTGAGCCCCAGGCTGGCACTGCAGCACCATCCCAGGAAAGGCTGGTTTTTCTTTCACAGATCTCGGAGAGCTTGACCTTGAGCATTTGGGTACTCAGGATTTTTGCTAATGTTGACTCTCAAATTAGAGGTCTTGAACCCTTGCTCTTGATACATTAATTGAACTCCGTTTGGTTTGCAAATAGCTGCTCCAGAATTTTCCAGCTGAGATAATGATGCCTGGGCTATTGACCCCAGTGCCACCATGCTTGTGTTCACGTAGGCGCCACGTTTCCTGGGGTTCTTCAGTGGGAGTGGGGCTTCACGGAGACCCTGCCCGTCTTTCCTGTGCTGCTCATGTGGAATCTTGTTTTCCTCAGGGGAGAAAGGGATGGGGGCACAGAGCCCCCAAATCACATACAGAACACTAATCTCAGCAGATAAAGCTTGTGTCCATGGACAGATATTTCCTTTGCTCCTACACGATGCCATAGTAGAAACCTTGACTTCACTGGAACACTAGCTGGTTTGGATTTCCTTCTTTTCCTTAACTTTTAACTTTTGAACAGACAGGTCGGTCACTGAAGTGCGGTGCTCAGTGCCCTGTTTCTCTGTGGTGTTGTCACCAGTCCTAGAGCAGCACTTAGAGACCCTTCCCTGAGCACGGAGGGCAGTGGGCAGTGTCCCGGCGAGTTCCAGCAGCAAACAGATGTCGTCTTTGCAGGAACAGGGCCTTTTCTGGGGAGTGGGCTGTGTACAGGTGCCTGCGAGAGATGGGGCCAGCACAGAGCAGAGCCACAGCAGGGATCAGACCCTGTGCCTGTGAGAACGCAGCCCCAGGAGAGGATCAGGGTCCATCTTGGGCTGGGGCAAAGTTAGGACCCCACCTTTCCTTTCCCCCACCTGGTGTCTCCTGGCCATGCTTCCAGTTAGCTGCGTGCAAGCAGAAGCCGGAGGCTAGAAGCCCAGGGGTGCCTTGCAATGCGCAGGACTTGACATCTTGGAACACACAGCCAGGAAAGAAGTGCAGAGCATGAACCAAGAGGCAAACATTTTAAACAGGAATGACAAATCAAAAAGTTCTGCCTCTTTGAAAATAGATCTGATGTTTGTGATACACAAGGTCCTCGTTGTAAGAGAATAGGGTTAATGCAGAGCATGCGTCCCTGCTCTGTGGGATACCAACACCTTTGGTCAGCCCCACAGGGCTGCTTAATGAGTTCCCCAGAGGTGCTTTGATAGAGATTTCTTTGAGCCACCATGGTGTGAACTTGACAGAGAAGTGACATCAGGATCCCAGAGGGGAGGGCAGTTCATTTCAGTCAAGCTGCAGACCAGGGCCAGCAGGCCATCATGATGTTGGGATGGGTGATGGGGGAACTGCTCTCCACCTCTACGAAAGTGGAAGCCTCTTCTTCCATGATGACAGAGCTGAAGATTGGAGAAGGCGCAGCACGCAGGCGCTGTCACCACCCCCATGATGGTTGTGACGGTGCAGCAAGCAGGCAGGGGTCCGTGTAGCAGGAGACGCGAGGAGAGGGGGAGATGCCTGGCCACGGCAGCTGGTCATCCGGGGGACGGCAGCCTGGGGGCAGGATTTTCTTGCCGTTCGTTTGCTTTCATCTGAGGCACCAGGTTTCTTACCCTTTGCCCACACACTTTCTCTTACGGTGTGGTGCGCTGGAGGTTGTTTTCGCAATCTGGAGCAGGCCCTCTGCACTGCAGCTGTTGTGAAACACACAGTAAATGCCAAGTAGTGCAGTGTGTTTTCGTTGCCTGCATCGTTAATCATTCACTCTGAACGCATCTCCTCATGTGACATGGAGACCTTTATTGTACAGAGAAGATGACTGACTCGCAGGCCGGGCTGATCTCGGCTGAATCCTGGCTTATCTACGGATAATCTGGGAAACTTTGGGCACTTAACTTCTTTGAGGTTTTAAAATGCATGGAATAAGGGTGACAGCAGGTCTCCATATATACTGTCGTTAAACTAAGTCAGCTCACTGTTGCCCGCTACCAGGCACACAACACTCACCTGGCAAATGCCATCTCTTCCCATTTCCCTTTTCTTTAAAAAATATGCAGCCCTCCAAAGAGTGCCAGAAGATTCTTCCGATGTTACAGGAGGTGCGATGCATCTTTTAGATAGTTTTATTAAGTGTTGGAAAGGCCTGGGTAACATATTGAGTTGAAAATTATAAAACAGTGGTTTTAGTTAGCTGAAAACCACACCATGATTTTAGACATTTCTGTCCGATCCAGCTGACGGGTGGAAGAACTAGGTCAGGTTGTAAATAGCATCCTTAGATTAATTTCTCCAGGAAACACAGAGGTGGGCTTTGAATCACTAAAAAGGTACAGGAGCCACCGAGGCCACATGTGAGTTTATAGAAATACTCCAGCAAGTTTTGATGCCACCCACAGTCCTCCATCCTACTGTCAGATGTGCAGTTAAAAGGGAGGCAGGGGTATACAACAGGGTGATGACTGAAAGCGGAAATCTGAACCAAATATTCCTGCTGTTACCTCCCAGGACCATGCTGGCTCCCATGGGCTTCCATGGGCTTCAGGATTCGTTGCTCACCTGCACCAGGTCGTGCCAGGCCGCTCAGGGCTCCAGCCATGGAGGACATAGGGCGTGCGCTTCCGCTGTCTACTGGTTCTGCAGATGCTTCTCCTTGTTCTGCCTTTCCTTTCTAAAGCCTTCGAAGGGTGATGCATGCACTCTTTTGTGGTGGATGCTTATGTCTTTTGCTGTGTGGAAGAGAGAAGACTCATATAGCACTGAACTACAGGAGCCAGTGAAAATGTTGGCTTCTTACCAGCGTACATAGAAGCTCAGAATTATTGCTGCTATCAAAGTTTATATTGTAGAGGAAAGAATATGGAGTTCTGAAAACAATGACATAGGTTTAGATTCCAATGTTCTCAGATCCTAAAGATTTTATTTTGCCTCTCTAAGCCCCAACTTATCTGTCGATAAGATGTATTTAATAAGACATGCTTTTCAGAACTGCTACACAGCTTAATACAAAGTGTGTCACTTTCTGAGAAAGATAGCTTTATTGGAGAATAGGTAAAGCTGGTCAATGAAAAAGACACAAGGGATGCCTCCCTAGAGCATGGATTTTATTCAGAATTTAGAGAGGATAAAATATAAGATTCATTTAAATGAATATTAAAGCTAAAATATGATACTTCAAAATATTTTATGCCTATGGTTATTTTAAATCCAACCTAGACTCCCCTAAAGGGGAAAATTTACGTATGTCAGCAATTAAGAATTCTTAGAAATTTATAGATGGAGCAGTATTTAGCAAACATTAGCCAGGTTACCGTGGAAGAAATAAAAAGCTATCTGTAACTTACGCAGAAGGGAATTCTACTAAGGAATCATTTTCCTACAAAATATTGTTTGGGTTCAAGGAAACAAGATTAAGGGTCTGGGGAGATAGCTCAGTAGAATAAGCACTTGCCTGGCAAGCACAAGGGCCTGAGTTCAATTCCTGGTTCCAAAAAAAAAGACTTCAGATTGAGTTTCCATTCATGATGCTCAGAGCTCTACAAAACTAATATAGTTCAGGAGTGTGGAGAACCAGGATGTTTCCACAGGAAACACTGAAGCAGCACAACAGCAGAGCAGGGACTCTGGAACTGGAAAACCTGGGGTGAAGGAGCTGGCCCCTTGCCAAGGCTTCTTGACATGAGGAAGCTGGGGATTGGACACAGACCCCTCAAGTCCTCGCCAGGCCTGTTCTGTTTAGCACACACAGCTCTGTTCTCCAGCCAAGATATCGTGAGGATGTCCTCCTGTCCACCTCTGCCTTCCAACTCCTTGTGGGCAAATATGAAATTGTAGAACCCTAGCTGCAAGGTGATTTGTGAAACCAGACACTTTAAGCCTTCTGTCATCTGGTAAAGCAAGCATATCTTAGAGATAGGAGGGAGGCTAAGGCAGGTTTTGCATCCATCACAAAAAGTGTTGGCCACATTGTGGAAATCAGGCTTTTGCTTTGCCCTTTCCTTTGAAAGAATCTAGTGGAATTCTATGTCTTGATTGTGTTTGGGGAAGTTACAGCATCTCTAGGTTCATTTGACAGAGTTCTGGGCAGAGGGTGTGGTGCAGAGGCGGTGATATTCACCAGATAGTTCATCAGCTCTGGCATGTCCAGGTCTTCTTAGAGTTTGCTGCCTCTCACCGCTGGGCTTGCTGATGGCTGTGAGCAGGGGCGATGTTTCCCTTGGGATCTGGGACCCAGCTGAGCGCCTGTGTTCCTGCAGAGCAGTGACTTTCCTGCAGCCTGTGTCCCAGGTGATCCGAAAGAGCAGAACCTCACCGTTGCCACCTCAGACCACTTTTGGACACAGGGCGTGTTGTTTCCATAAACTTGCATTGTGCTAAGTGCCAAGATTACAGGATCATTAGTACCACAGCATACATCTATCCTGTCGTTACTAATACAGCAGTCCATCGCCTTAACCACTTGGCCCCCTCGTCCTCATCTCATCACTAATACAATCATCATGTAAATGTACCGAGTTCATTCAAGCTGCCTAACATTTATTGAAAGTCACCAATAATTCTCATGAGGAGAGAAATGTATACTAAATGAAAGCTATCTTCTTCACTTGATACAGTTCTTAATAGAGCCAAAAAAAAAGTCTCTAGTGCTTTTCTCGTGTTTGTTGGTATTGAAGTGAACAAGCATGACCCAAAGGTCCCAGATGAATGACTGCTGGGCCTTTCCATACTTGGAAGATGTGAAAGGCATCCTCTGTTATTGCAGATGTAATTGGTGCTTTTAGAGTTTGCAGTTGAGCCTTTCCACTATGACTGAACACTACCTTTGTCTGAGGGTAACCCCTGTCTCTTCTTTGCCTCAGCAAAATTCAGTGCAATAAGAGAATCACCAGATTCTACCACGGCTGTCAGGCTGGCATTTGTGTGTTTGTAGCATTTCTTCTACCTTCCTAGCTTACAATGACTTAGACTTGAAGACCAGGCTACCAGTTTCTGATCACGAGCAGAAACCCGAGCACACTTTGCTCTTATTTGCTCACGCCCCTTTACCTTTTCTCTTTCCACTATAATACTTCTCAAATTTCTCTTTAAAAAATCTTATCATTGCAGTATTGATGTGAAAATCAATTGAGGTAATGAGTATTAAAGTAATAAATGAGCTCTGAAGATATAACAGGGTCAGACAAGGTGTCCTTCTAGTGTCATCCCACCACTGGGGCCAAGCACAGCCTACGGTTAAGTGTCCTCCAGTGGATTCTGCTTGGTTAGCTCTACACATCCACACCCGTGTGGCTGCTTCCACATTTATTGGTATCTTCACTGACTGACACCTGTCTCTCTCAGCGGCTCCTTGAGTGAAGCAGACTTGTTTGCTTGTCTTCCACTCCCAGGGCCCAGCCTAAGGACTGGCTGAGAGTTGCCACTGAACAAGCATTCATTGGACAAATACACACAAGGGCAGGCGGACTGATGCACGAGTGAAGGAGGACAACGTGTGAAGACCAGGGACTGAGATGAGCTCCTCGCCCTCACCCGCTCAGCTCTGCATGTGATCCTAGGCAGGGCCGGACAGGCGCTGAGGATTTCTTCAGCTCTGATCCTTGTGCTGCTTTGGAAGTTCCCCAAGACCACCCTGGTCCTCACAGAAACATTCGATTGCCTCAGTCAATACATTTGGTTGCGGAAATCTTGAGGCACCACTTGGGAGGAAACAGGACCACAAAGCAGCGAATTTGTTGTTATTCTAAGAGAGCCAGAATCACAACCTCTGTTGCCCTCCTGGTGAGAATCAGATGACTTTAAGACTGTCATGAGTAGAAGCCCTACTTGGGCACCACAGGATTTTCATTGCAGTTGTGAACCCTTGGCTGAGAACTGTTTGTCTTGAAGAGCCTTAAACTCTAACCCGGTGGGAGCCATAGGGGGAAGAGGTTGGCTTGAGGGGACCTTGGGAGGGACAGTGGTGCTTCCTTGCCCTGAGGTCTTGGAGCCAACCAACTGTCATGAAACTAAATGGCCCTGGCTGCAGGAATTGCTGGGTATCAGACCCCGCTCATGCTGCTCAGGCTCCACAGCTGTCTCTGTGCTTTACCAGAGAGCCTGGTAGTGGCCTAATGCCACCAGAAATCAGAGTCCAACCTGCTTTTCCATTCAGGTCCAGTTATGAAAACAAACTCCTGTGGGCACTCATGAGGGGAAGCTGAATGCAGGGAGTCGGTCTCCCAGAGGTGAGCAACTGTAGGAAGTCCCTACCTCTTATAGGCTAAAGAGACTAAGTAGGAACAGGAGTGCTGTGAGCATCTGGGGTGCCGCTCAGCAAACACTGAAGAAACGCAGAATGGGGCAGAGAGCTGGTGTGTGAGGGGGCCAGTGGAAGAGCACAGGGACCTTGGTTTGTTTTCCTTCCTCCTTCTTTCCTCACTCTGGGGACTCCTGTTGGAAGGAGCTGTATGACTTGAAAGCTGTATCAGGTAGGGTCTTACTAGAGAAACAGATGTAACACAAGATGCACCATGTATGAGAATTTACAAGATTGGTTCCTGATGGTCAGCCGCAGTGTCAGATGAGGAAGCGTGCTGAGGGCGTCTGCACACTGGAGACTGAAGGATTCAGTCGAAGGACTGGAGCTCACTGCAGTGCTCCGTACAAGTCTGTATCAGGAGGCCGATGGATCTATGACAGAAGGCTGCTGAGTCTGCACCAGAAGGCTGAAGGATCCAAGGCAGAAGCCAAGAGTCTGAACTAGAGCCAGGACCAGACGTCCAAGCTGTTGGTGAAGACTGGAGCTCCTCTGAAGAAGAATGGGACCCCCCCGCATCCTTCCTCATGTCCCTTTTATATCCTTTAAGTGATGAGGCATCCTAGGGTGGGGCCTCTGCACCCTAGGGTGTGGAATTGCTGACCCGATTTAGTTAAGCTTGTAAACTTCTCAAGTTCCCACAGTCAGTCAACCACTGCAGAAACCTTGCGGAGGCCTCCTCCCTGCAGTGCTGAGCTAGTCAAGAGAGTGCAAGAAAGGGGTTCAAAGACAGCCAGGCCCAGAGCAGGCCCAGGAAGGCACCTGGCTCTTCTCGGCTTCTCCAGTAAGTGCGCCCTAGTCCCACTCTGAATGCCTCGCAGACTCAACTCTGAAAGCTGAGCTATGGGAAACAGTCATTGCACCTCTCCGAGTGTATTTCTGGACCTAAAGTAGAGGTGCTATGGAGCCCCCTCCTTGCCCTGACAAGTAGGTTATTCTGATCTTTACTATCGTCCTGGAGCTCTGCGTCCTCCTATAGGGCTTCTGCTCTCATTGCTCAAGACATTCTAATGGGTGCCTAGTCCCCAGCCCTGACCCTGAAAGTCATTCCTCTGCCGAGACTTTAAATATCATGGCTTTGATGTGACTTATTTTATTTATTTATTTATTTTTTTTGGTGGAAGACAGGAAGCTTACATTCTTTCAATTGATGTCTTTAGTCCCCGTAAGCTACCTGTTGCTTGAAGATGTGATCTTTAAAATGCTTCATGATGGGGACAATGGTGACGAATTATCCTTTAGTAGCTAGCACACACACACCCTTTAAGATGTGAAAGGCATGAAGGACTGGCAGTGAAAGCCACTTGTATATTTAACACTTGGGTCCAAACCATTGGGCCTTGTCCCCCAGAAGCGTTCACTAGTTTTAGTTTTCTTAGATTTAAATGTCAATTTAAGACAGTGATTATTTCCCTGAGATTTCCAGCTGGCTGCCATGACAAACTATAACAGACCGCATGCCTCCAAACTGCAGAAATGACTTCATTAAATCAGAACTGGTGGCAGTGGGTGGCTCCCACTCAGGGCTCTCACAAAGACCTTCTTTCCTGTCCCAGCTTCTGGTGACTGCTGTCCATCCTTGGCATCCTCCGCCTGTAGTTGCCTTGCTCCAAGCTCTGCCTCCGACATCCCTGACCTCTTTCTGTATCTTTCTGCATCCTCACCTCCTCTCACTGGATGTTGGGACTACCTAATCCTCTGTAACCTCACTCTAGCTGATCCCATCCACAAAGATCCTGTGTCAAAATAAGGTCACAGCTGGTGGTTTTGAATGGGCTTGGATTTAGACTGGCATAAGACTACACAAGCCAGCGTTGCGGGGAATGGTGTGCCTCACGTTTGCCCAAGGATGACATCCGGGGTGGGAGAGTAGATGGAGGAGGCTTGGCAATTAAAGTGCGACTCTTGGCCCCACCTCAGGCTCACAGAACTGTAACCTCCAGGGAAAGGGCCTGAGAATCTGCAGCAGATGTTCTGGACAAGCCTAATCATTGGGCAAGTGCGAGAAATGTCTTTTGATATAACCCAATGAAAACAAAACTGCCAACATTCACAGCCTGATCCAGCAGGCCTGAGATCAGACACGGCCTTTGCTCTTTATTAGTCAAAACCCTTTATTACTCAAAACTCTTTATTACTCAAAACCCTTTGGGCTTTGGTCTGTGTTCTTTCATCACAACAGTATTGGTGCCTACATGGAAAAGGAAGGGCGTTGTGTGTGAGAGCTCACAATGGTGTGGGGCTGCTAAGGTGGGAGCCTGGGGCTCAGAGCTTTGGAGTCCACAGCCAGCTGCTGCTTTTTGACTTCAAGGGAGTGTTGTGCACAGGATTCTCAAAGAACCAGGTTCTCTCTAGAAGTTTTTAACTTGATCAGATTTCAGCCCTGGAACCTGTGCGCACACACTAACCCCTGCTCGGGGTGTACCACAGTGTGTTACGCGGGGTGTCAGTGACCCCTGCTTGGAACCATCCTCCCACCTCTGTACCCACCAAGCCTTCACAGAGCCACCTGGCCTGCCGAGGTTCCCTTCAGGTCTGTGGGTGGCTTTTTCCTCACCTTCCAGCCACCTGAACCACTGCTGTCCTTATTCTGAGACACCCTCATGAGCAGGTTTCCAGCACTTGCTGTCCCGAGACCAAGACAAGAATCCCAACTCCTTCTGACCCCAGAGTCCACGTGGTGCAGAACCTTCATGGTGCGCTCTCCTCAGATCCCTTCTAAGATCGCCCTAGCCACACCCTCTGGGCTGAGGAAGAGAAAGCTTTCCACCAAACCATGCCTCCTTCTAGCTCTCTTGTCCTATAGCACAGCTCCACATTTTGCTCTTTGTTGTAAACCTAGCACGGTACCTGTGGTCGGGTCTTCACTTGTGGTCCCAGACCAGCCACCAGCACCGTTAGAGTCTCTGGAACTGTGTGAGGAGCATAGGTTCTCAGAAAGGGACTTGGAGGGGACCAAGGTCTGCAGTTCTGCTGCATGCTCTAGTCTGAGATCCCACAAGTTGACCCCCTTCCTTCTGCCTACTTCCCAGCAATACAGAAGCAGAGGTGGAGTTCCTGGCCACTGCGCTCTCTTGGCTGTCGCAGACCCACTCTCATAGAATGCTTGGCCTCATGCCACTGTCTCTGATTCTCTCTGAATCGATTTCCTGCTGCAGGAGCTTGGTTCAGTCCACATTTGATTACTCAGTCAGTACCTTTCTTGGTGCCTGCGAGGCAGTAGGTGCTCTGTCCTTACCGGCCAATAAAACAGGGTGGATTAATGAAAACCAGGGAAGCTGGGCCTAGACTTCCAGAACACGATATGTTTTTAGGAGCTGGGTGGGACTTTAGAAAACACATCCTACTAGAGCAAGGCTGACTGAGAAAGGTTGCTAGGTCCCCGCGGTGACTTAGCAGCACATGAGTGCTGTCCTGGAGTTCTCTAGTCTCCTCTTGGAATCTGCTGAAGGGCACAGGCGGCAACGTGGCACCCAGGGGTTCACCCTGACTCTCTAGGCCTGTGGGACCAGAGTCTGCACTCTAATGTGATTCAACCCATTACAGCTTGACAGGCATTTTCATTTTGACTCGATGCAGGGCTCCCACCCAACTAATCTCTCATCCTTTAGCTGAATGTCCTTTTTTGTTGTTATTGTTTTGTGCCGATGAAATCCAATTTCCTAGTGAATCCACATGTGTGAGAAATTTGCTAAGGAGGCGTTGGTGGTAGTGAAATTAATTAAATTCACTCAGTGCCTTGGAAATAAAACTTTAACAAATGATCAGAAAAAGTCCCCTCGGTGCAGATGGCAAAGCCGATTTCTCATTCAGAGCAGCACCAGCCTGGCCCAGATCCAGAGAGGAGCTCAGCTCCTCCAACTCCTGAGAAGTCAGCGAATAGTTTTCATCTTTTTAGGAAAGGCTCACCCCAGCCAGTGCTGGAGGCACTGTAGAGAAGGATGCAGGTGATCCAACCCCTGACGTCACCCATCTTGTGCCCTTTCCACAGCCTGTCTCAGCCCCCTGGTCCTCGGGCAGGGCCATGTGAAGCTCCTGCTCTGCTCTCGGAAGAACCAACTTTCTGTTATTGTTACGGGAGCAGAGTTCATAGCAAGATGCTGAGAACTCGACAGCTGACCGGCATAGAGAATTTCACCATAAGCTTCAACTTCTGCCCCTGCATCTGTTACTGGGGCTGCTTAAGAGGTGAAAATCCTGTAATTTGAGTTTCCTGCTTGCTCCAGCTGTCGTTGGTGAAGAACCAGTGATTGTCTTTGCAGGAGCCAGAAAGAGGGAGAAAGTATTAAAGACATGGACAGTGTGCACACCCTGTAATTGATCCCTTTTAACTATCTGTATCTGTAATCTGATACCAGGAAGGCCTTCGGGTCTGGGTCCTCTACATAAGCATGGTGCTTAGTGTATAACAGCTCCTCAGTCAGTGCTTTGGAATTGACCTGAAGTGAATGAAATCCAGTTAGATAACCAAAGCCTCTGCAGTGTAGGCTGCCTCACTCAGAAGGCTGGATCTTAAAGACTTAGCTTGAAAGGCAGGCTGGAAGATGATCACTCTGACCAAGATGGGGTGATGGGAACTAGATTTGTCCTCTTAACTGAAACAGAATCAGGCAAACTATGTGATATAGCAGTGCTCAAAGCCTGGGACATCAGGAAGCGTGATGATGACCCTCGGGGTGGCCCGGTTTTGCTGTGGTGAAGTTTTCAGCCTTGGCCAAAGGAAAAGAAAACCCCATATTGCTCAACAGATACTACTGAAGACAGAGCTGAGGGTCCAGAAGTCCAAAATAGCTGACGTTTACAAGGCAGATCCCACATGGGGGAGAGCGTCCCACAGAGAGACTGATGGGGATTTGATGAGGTTGCAAGGCGTCTTGCTGAGGACTGAGCATCAGATGGGTTGACAGCAATGCATAAGGCCAAGGGGAAACTACCCAGAGGGCTGGAGGTAACAGTGCCTCGTAATCATGGTGGCCAGCACCAGTGGCAGAGAGAAAACTGTGCAAGGGCTGAGAAATAGCTCAGAGGCAGAACACCTTCCTGGCATGCATGAGGTCTTGAGTTTGAGCCTCAGCACAGTGGGGATGGGGTGGAGTGGGAAGAGGACACTACAGATGCTTTATCCTGAGAAGCAATGCACTGAGAAGATTTGAGCTACATATTCCAAGTATATGAGAAGCAAAAACAACTGTCCAGTTAGAGTTCTCCACCCAACAGAAGCATCTCTCAAACATTACGGTGACACGAAGATGTAAATACTCCACAAACTTATTGCCAGGAAACCTGTATTACAAAAAACACTAGAGGAAGCTTGACACAGAAAGAACATAATGTCAGGCCGGCCAAATAACTCAGGGGATTAAAGTACCTGCAAGCAGGTGTAGGGGCTGGGGCTTAATCCCCAGGCCTGCTGTGTCAGCCCCGCCCCCAGGGTGCACAGAGAGGGCAATTGAGACTGGGTGTGGTGGTGCGCACCTGTGATCCCAACTCTTGGGAAGCTGTAAACAGGTTAATCTATGAGTCCTGTGTAGTAGCGAGACCCTGAACACCCTATAGACCCTTCCCTAAAATATAAAAAAAGAACATGGTGTCAAATAGAAACAGATGTACAGAAAGAATGACTATGCTGAGGCAACAGCTCCTCCCATTGGTCTGGATCAGAGAATTAATACCACCTCATTTCAAGCATTTTATAAAGCTACAGTACTAGAAACAGGAGTATTGCTATGAAAATAGACAAATCAACAGATTTGAGTCCAGAAGCAGACTCATGGGCAACTGGTTGTCAATAGAAATGCAAAAGGTACTCATTGGGAAAAGATAATCTTTCTAACAAATGGTGCTGTAAAATTGAATATTCAACTGCAAAAAGAAGTTTAATTTATATCTTGTACCATATACAGAATTTCACCTGTTTCATTACCTTAAATGTAAAGCCAAAATCTCTAGGAGAAAACTGAACCATTCTGCGAATTTGAGTTTGGCAAAAGTTCTAGATATCGCACCAAAATCATGTCACTTAAGAAAAAAATTCATATAAAACAATATTTTTAACTTTTATTCTTCAGAGATAGAAAACACAGATCAGGGAAAGTGTTTTGTGTTTTCACTGCATCTGATGAATTATGGATATTTTCTATGTACCGAATCCAGTTTCTATGTAATTTTTCGGAAGAATTTGCTAAGCCTTGTGGCATGTACCAGTGACCCCAGCCAATCCATGAGACTGAAGCGAAAGGGATCACAAATTCAAGCCCATCTTGGGCAAATTAGCAACTTAGTGAGGTCCTATCTTAAAATTTAGTAAAAAGGCTGGGGTGAGATCAGTGCAAAGGCCCTGGGTTCGGGCCCAAATCTCCCACCCAGGCAAGAGTTTGCAGATATTTCACCATGGAAGATAAGGGCAGAGCAAATAAGTATGTGAAGCGATGCCCTAAATACTTATTCACTGCAGACATGTAAATTAGAGCCGTCACGAGACACCACTATATGAAGTGAATCTAGCTGAACCAAAAAGACCGAGCACACCAAGTGTTGGCAAGAACATGGAAGAACTTAAACCTCCATGCACTTTGGTTTCAAATGAAAAATGGTAAAACCACTCTGATGCAGTGTGGAAGTTCCTACACATTTACTAAGTGAACCAACAGTCTGTTCCTGGGGGTTTATTCAGGATAAATGAAAGCACATGTCCAAACAAAAGCACCAAATACCCATAGCCCTATGATTCATGGTAGAAACGGCCTAGAGGTCCACCAAAGGCTAGACAGATAAGTGGTGAGCGGTGCCGCACACAACTGCACGTTGCTGAGCTGTAATAGCTCGTGAATGATCACACATGCTACGGAATGGACGAATCTCAGAATAATTATTCTGTGTGAAAGAAGATAGAGAAGAGGAATTTAGGTTGCATGATTTTGTTTATTAAATTTCTAGGAAGTGCAAACCATAGCGAGAGAAATGGGAGAAGCAAGAGTCTATCAACTTTTCTCCAATAAAGCTATTAAAATTAAATGCTGGCATTAGCATACTTTCCCAGGTAAACTGGACTACGTGCACCTCAGCTTTCCTGGTTTTCTGTTCCCGGCTGCTGCATCATCCCCACAGACTGGAATGCCTTCTCTCTGTCCTCCACCTGTCGGACGCCTCTTATTCCCTAAGCCGTCTCAGACGCCTTTACCTTCCTGAAGGGCTTCCCGATCCTTACGCTCAGCATGCCTTTCCATTTTTAACTACTCGGTGCTCTTTAGCGGTGCACCTGTTCCGCCATGCATTATAATTATTTTGGAACCACCTGCTGGACAAAGCTATAAATGGCTTGGACTGTGTCTCGCGTATCTTCGTATCCCCTGCCTCCGGATCTCTATCCACGCAAGGATATTTTTAGAATTCAAAATTTAGAGGACACATTGCCTGAAGAAACAAGCATTAGCATGGATGCAAATGGCCATAATAAAATGTTCTCCTGCCTGCTCTGCAGTGGTCCAAGCTCTCCTGTATAACGCGCGTTCCCCTTTGCTTCCCACCCTGCTGTCTGTGTGACCCCAGGGGTGTGCCCTCGAGGTCCCCGTATCTAGTGTCTCTCCCCACGGTGCCCCTTCCCAGGCACAGCTGCACCGCAGCCCTCACTTGATCTCATCACCCGACTTACGCACATGCGCTTCTGTCACTGGTCCCTTCCGGGCTTTCCACCCTGCTTGCCCTTGCACTCCTTTGCCTTCTCTCCACACTAAGACCTTCTCAGAGCCTCCCGCCATGTGAGGCAGTGTCCCACTCGTGTCCCTTGCTCAGGCTGCCACCCCCTTGCCATGCTCTGCCCTTGACCTCCACCCCTCCTTTCTCGCTAAGCCTCCTTCTCCTCTTCTTTGAAAATGGGCTGCTGGGCCCCGCATCCCAGTCCTCACCATCATGGTCACGGGGCCCAGTCCTCGTCCTCATGGTCACACAGCCCACTTCTGTCCACAGAAGAGAAACAGATGCACAGATTGGGTCTTTGTCCAAGGCTACTTTGCTTGTAGCCACCAGATGGACCAGGCCAGGCAAATGACCCCGTGCCACATGTGGCTGCTGGATCCTTTGCCTGCCAGCCCCTCATCCCTGCCCCGCCCTTGTATATGGCAAGCTTTCTGATGGCCATGACAAGCTGTGTGTGACTCGGCATTCCCAGCGTGCGGCAGACCGCCTAGCAGAAAGCAGGCATCCAGCGAGTGCATTTGAATGAGTGTTTCAAATGTGATTAAGTTTATTTATATTTGCCCTATTCCCAAATCTGGCTCTGTGGGTTTCTTTTTTCTTTTTTTCCTTTTGGAGTGGGTGTATTTAAGTCTTGGTTAAAAGCCATCCATGCTAATGGACAAGCAGCCCTCCCTCCAGTAGCTCGCCTGTGGCTCGTTGCGGGACATAGAGTTTAATCACTTGACTCCCACATCTGGAGAGCACGAATGTTCAGAGAGCTGCGGGGTGGTGGCTGGCGTCTGACCCACCAGAAGCTCTAGTCTCCCTGGCAGCTGAGCAGACACAGAAGCCATGGCAGCTCTCCTGCGTCTCCAAGGCTTTCTCTCCACCCCGTGCCTCTCCTCATCAAGTTAGACCACATCTAGTCCATTTCTATCATTTGCAACAGTATTTCCTGTTCTACTGCTTTCATATACATATTGTTGTTTTCAAAAAATTCTTAAACTCAAGATAAAACAAAACAAAACAAAAAAACTAACCCCATAGCTTTGCTGAGAGGCTGAGTTTGCCAGCGGGGCTGACACCTTGGCATTTGCCGCAGGATGAGGAAGAGTGACTGAGCATCAGGTCACGTGGCCTCCTCAGATGTGTGATGAACATTTGCATTATTCTGATTTCACCCTGTCTTTCAAGCAGCACAGAATTCATGATGATTTAAAACTTGCCTAGATAGTTCAGATAGTTCAGATACAGATTTTTTTTTTCTTAAAAGAACAATTTTATGGGTAGTGATTTATTTGTTTGTGCTTGTGTGACACCCTTCAGGTAATGAAAATGATTATTGCTATCTGCAAAAAAAGGTGAGAGTGTGTTTGAGCAATGGCTTCCACAGAGAAAATAATTATGAAGCTGTCATTTCCAAAAGACCTTGACAGTGAAATACCTGCAAAGTGCTCAGGGAGTGTTTCAAATCCAGAAAGTGCTACTATTCCAAAGTCGAGGCCCACCCTCTGCAAAACCGTGAAGAAGGTTAAGTTTGCCTTTGACACACCAAGAGTTTTTCACTCTTCCTACGTTATCTAAACTTGTTAAGAAGTTCACACTCTAGGTCCCATAGTATTCTACGTGCTTAAGTGACCTGGGCTATATCCCTTGTCTCCAGAATTCAAGTTTTTTTTTACCTATGAGCCAAATGGTTGGATTAAAGACCTCTAATTTCTTCCAGATTCTTCATTCTGACTCATTCTGATCATTCACTTGTTCATACGTCCGTGGGATCCCTTTGGCATCTGTTGCTTTTCTGTGTTTAGTTTTCCTGCTGATTCATGTTTTTTTGTGGTCATTTCTATTTCTTAGGCCCAAATTCTGAGTTTCTCTTCAGGTCCTTCCTGGGCCACCCAGTCTATGTCATCTCTGCACAATTTTCTCAGGACCATCTTTCCTGACCCTTGCTAAAGGATTTCTGGATGACAGCGCGTTTGTGAGCCACCTACCATCTTTGGTTAGTGTTGTTGCTGTGACAAAATTCGTGAGCATCAACTTCAAAGGTGAAACGATTGTTTTGGCTCCTGATTTCAGAGATTTGATCCATGGTCAGCTGGTGCCACTGGCTGGCATCTGTGACACCTCAGGACATCATGACGAGGAGTGTAAGGCGAAGCATCGTGTCATTCCCTATGGTAGAAAGGAAGCAAGGAGTAAAATGAAAGGGCCAGGGCCACAATATCCCCTTCAGGAGTGCATTCCCATTGACCCAGCTCCCTTCTCTGGGTTCTCACCTCTCAAAGGCTCCCCCACTCCCCAGTAGCACCACAGGCTGGCACTTAAGCCTTCAGCATGTGGGCCTCTGGGGACATTCAAGATCCCAGCTGTGACACACAGGTAGCACATCTCTATGTGGACAGGGTTTCCAGGGACAGATACCCTGCTTTTGTCCCTGTCCTTCCTTACACTCTTCCCCTCTGTCTTCACAGAGAAAGACTCAGTAGGAATTCACACAGAATAGATGGATGCTGTTTGGAAGATGATGCAGTACTGTTGGTTGGTTTTGTAGCAAGTTGCTGATGTCACATGGTCAACTGTAAGAGCTGGGGAGATAGCTCAGGGGCACAAGTGCCTGCCTGGCAAGTGCAAGGTCCTGAGTTCAATTCCCAGTTCCGGAAAAAGAAAAAAAAAATGGTTAACTGGCTGAAACAGTAGATTTTAATAAAAGATACTATGCTCATAAAACATCCAAATTTCTCTCTCACATTAAGAATTTTTGACATTATTTAAAAATTTAGTGCTTATCTGATGGATGGATATCTCTCAAGGGATATAGGGACAGTAATTGAGTGGTATTCTTCTTTCCACGTGCCCAATGCCAGGTCTCATGGGTAACGGGCTCACAAAATAACTGATAAAGATGCATTTCCTCGTAACGTCAGAAGTGGACCAGACAGAAGAATCTCCTCATTTTACATGAAACTTTCCCATAAGTGACTTCTTGCCTCTAGCTAGCAGCCCTTTTGCCTAATAATCCTTCCTTTATTTGTGTCGTGTTTTTGCTCCACTTTGAACATTGACAAGGCTGCCTGCTTCTGTCTCCAATCTGGGAAAGACTCACAAAGTCACAAAGCAATGACTCTGTGGGCTTCAGTCTACAAGTACCATGTGCGGAAAACTGCCTGATGAACAAAACAATGTCAGAACCCATCTCTGAATTGATCTTGATTGGGACTGGGTGTGACCTGTGGAATCCGCCTCCCCGTGGACACTGAGACATGTATGACCTTGATGTGCAAGAAAAGTTACATTAGAACTGAAAGACTTTGGCTCTGGGTTAAATTCCATTATTGGAGACTGCAAGGGCTAATGCCTAGTAAGGGAAGAGTGAATACACCGATAAATGCATGTGGTCAATTGCAGAACTCTGACTAGAAAGGAAGCCGCCAACCCTGCAGATGGGACACAATGTTATTGGTGAGCGCGTTATCCATTTGTTTAGCCCAGCAAGTACCTGTGCAGAACCTGCCTCCCTCTGTCAGCAGTGAGCTGAGTTTAAGATAATTCATGCCCTCAAGAACTTACTAATGGGGGATACTAACCATAGAAGGATGCGCCTTGACAAGAGACTATCAGATCACCAAAAGCCATGTATTCTGGGTTGGGTAATAAGGAGAAGTAGTCACGAGCTGTTTCTGGAGTGTTCTCAGTGCCCAAAATGCTTTCTGGAGATGTTAACTGAGCATCAGAAATGTTCACAATCCTCACTTCCATGCCCATGGTGCAAATTAATATTTACAACACTTTTCCTAGAAGGACACCTCAGTTTTCTCCTCAGGTCGTGATTTCACATGACACTTTCATCAGACTCAGCTTAGAAATATGACCTGCCCCCTGTCCTAGAGAAATGTTTGCCTCAGCTCTACTGAGAAAGCTTGGTAACTTGCAGTGTGGCTCACTCTTTGGAAAGGGAGATACCACCAAGGCAGCCCCACTAAAACATGGAGGCAGGGAGCTGGCCAAGAGCCGAGATAGCATCAGGATAATGGATCATCTAAGCTTGACTATGAGAGGGTGTTGCTATCTTTAAAATAGTCACCACGGGCTGGAGAGATAGCTCCAGCACCTAAGTGAACTAAGCACCTGCTTTGGCAAGAGCAGGGACCAGGGTCTGATCCCTGGTCCCGCATGCCGGGTCAGCCCTGCCTCTGGGGTGCACTGAGCCAGCAGCTGAGTCCAGGCATGGTGGCACATGCTTGTAATCCCAGTGCTGGGGAGGCTGAAAACACGAGGATCACTACAAGTCTGAGCTGATTAGTGAAATCTTGTACCAAATACATAAAATGGTTTAAAAAAAAAAAAAAGTTACCACAGATAAGCAAACTCATGAGGTGTACCTGGTATTGGTAGATGCTGCAAATTTGAGATTATAACAAAATATCTCCATGACGAGAGAGGTTTTTACACAAGCTTCTTTCCAAATCTGGATAATTTTTAGTTTTTTGTTTTTGTATGTTTTTTGAAGTAGAGTCTTGCTATATAGTTCAGGCTGGTTTTGAACTCACTAGGTAACCCAGGCTGGCCTAAAACTCACAGTGACCCTCTTTTCTCAGCCTCCTGAGTGCTGGGGTTGCAGTCACATACCACCACACTGAGCTTTGGGTTCAGTTTCTCACAATGAATGGTACTACCATTGGCTTAGTTGCATAACCCAGAACCTGAGCAACGACCTAACATTCCCTGTATGTCACCCCCTTATACTTCAACCGCTGTGACATCTATTGGTTTTATTTTCTATATCATTTTCTTCACGTATATCATCTTGAGCAGTAGTTATTACTCGGAATATGCTTACACTAAGCAATTCTCCCTTCTTCATCTGAAATCCATAGTCAACTAGACAGCTTATATTATTATTTGTTAATCCAAAGAAGTCAAACTAGGCCCACGTTGAATCCCAAATTCAGGCCTCGCACTGGGCCCGGAACCGGCTGCTCCTCAGTGCTAAGGTGCTGACCCAGGGGCAAACGAGCCTGAATCCCCTTGCGCAGCACCGGGCGCACTGAGTAGGCTTTTACAAAACCAGTGGAACAATTTCAAGTCACAGAATATTTTGTGAGGTACCAGTGAAACATGTGGTGAATAAACAAAATGTTTGCTCTAGTTTTGACACTCAGTGACTCCTTATAAAACTTGGATAAGGATATCGTTCCCCTCGAAAAGGTCAAAGTACTGAAATTTTGTGCATGTTTTGTTTGATATATGCATTTGTGAAAACCTGAAACCTAGCCAACGTGAGTGGTACGGTGACTTCCTCAGAGCTTAGCAAGCTCCTGCACCTTGCAAGACCTGCTTTAGAAAATGGAATTTTCATCAAAAACAGCACCAAATCTGGCTTCTTTTGCTTTATAAGCTCGCGCTTGACACACTGTTTAGAGGGTCTCAACAGTTTTTATCAGAGCAGCCTGCTTCCTAGATTCGCGTTCTTACCTGGGCCGGTAGTTTCGGGCAACAGAGTCAACTCCAGCTGAGGACCTCCGGGTTCTCCTGGATTTTCCGGAGATTTCTGGAGAACAGGGCTAAATTCAGTGGCCAGCCACTTTGGGGTACTGTGCCACTGCCCCGCACAACACCCATCGGGGAGCGCACACAGCTGCGTGCCCCCCGTCCGCACCTGGGACCCTCGGGAATGGGCCCTCTGCCACCAGGAGCCGGGCCGCTGCCTGGGACCCTGGCACATCCCACCCGCAGCCTGGCTCCTCTGGGCACCAGCTGTGTGTGAGCGAGCGCCCTGATCCCAAGCAGCAAGGAGGAGGAACTAGCGGCTCGAGTTCCTGCCTGCGCCGTGGGCAAGTACAACTTATAATTGGGGAAACTTTCCTAACCCAGAGGAAGGGTGTTCAGAAGATATCGAGCGGCAAACAACATGAAAAATGCTCCCTTCCCTTTCACACGACGCGCCGCATTTCCTAAGCCTCCTGCTAAATGGAGCATGCATTCGTCAGCCTGGCTGCTGCAGTGGGCGCCTGGGGCAGTTAACTTATACGGAGGGAAGGTTGACTGAGCTCACAATTTAGAAATTCAAAGCCAAGACCCGGCGGCCCCTGGCAAGGGTGCACATCGCCGAGGGAGCTCCTGCGAGAGCAGCTGCGCGACGACGGAGCCTGAGCTGGGAAGCTGAGCAGAGGGCCCCGGAGCGCGGATCCCTCCTCAAGGCGCTACCCCTCCCTCCCTGGGTCACCCCTGGGGGCCAGTCCTTTACACAGGGATCGGAGTGAACCAATCTTAGCCGAGTCTACCTATTTATTCATTTTTTAATTTTTAATAAGAAATAACAATATGATAGTTTCAAAACACGTTAGTGGTGCATTCATAATAATTGATACATTGAATGTTGTTGTCCTCATGGTAGTTATGCAAAGCACAAGGTGTAGACATGATAAATTTTCTAATCCATATTAGTAGGGGAGCAAAAAAACAAAAAAAATTTCTCTTTGTACAAAGAGGGAGTAGTTGTATACATAGTCCAACGTTCCATAATTGTAGTGGGTTACTGGTGAAACTGGCAATGTTGGAGGCGGTTGGTTTACGCCTCTTACGCTTACGCCTCTTATAGCACGTCATAGTGATCTAGCTCCTGGGTGATCAAGGGCAAGTCAAGGCCCGACCTGTACAATAGATCATTCATCTTTCTTATCTTCCAGGGTCAAATCCCCTCAGGATTAACTTTGGAACCATGTGCAGGGCTTTGCAGAACTGTGGCCAGTGTCGGCCATGGGGGGGGGCGGGGGGGCGAGTCGCAGATCCCCGGCACCACAAGCTGCGCCAGCCCCACCCCCGGGCAGAGTCTACCTATTTAGACACACGTTTTGTTGTCAGATGAACTCGATTGCCAGTCGCAGGTCCCCTCCCCCCTTTTTATTGGTTTATTTTTTTGCAGGTTTCTCCTTAATGGTTGTGAAAAGACAGGACAGTTTGGACCTTCTAAAAGACTGTTGTTCCTCTACACATGCACACTGTAGAATATTGACTCCGCCCACCTCCTTGGATGTCTGTGAAGATAAAAAGAGAAAGGCAAACAAGTTTGTTGGCGAAGTTTGCAATCCTGCAGGGCAAGGCCTCATCCCCATTACAAAAGTTGTTACTGTGATTAAAAAAAAAAGGAAGAAAGAAAGAAAAAAAGAGAGAAAAAAAAAGATCTCTTTTAGGTCTTTTAGTTATAATCCATTTTAGGATTTAGAAAAACATCTAACATTTTCTCTAGTGTTTTTGTTTTCACATAAATTTTTTTTTCCTTCAGGAATTATTTCACTGCTGACATTATTGGTAAAGGTTTGCACATACTGTTTTCCTAAAGACATGTTTAATTCAATGTTTTTCTGACTGCATTGCAAAGGTGTTTTTTTTTTTTTTTTAAAGTATACACATGTAGACATAAAGTTATCTCAGGATCCTGGTGTTAGCGATAAGCTGTGTTGACTGAGGGCTCTGCATGAGTCTGATGCAAAGTGTTTTTATCAACCATCCTTATCTCGGCTTTGGGAAGGGACACAACAGTGATGGCTCGTGGCCTGCACTCCCCCCGCGGCCCAAGGCTGCCAAAACCAGCCGGCCCGACCTCCTACCCAGCTTTATCTGTGTTTCTCCAGCTTCACACTAGAGGGCAAAGGTCATCGGAAACCTTTGTGGCCAGGTTACAAATATCATTTTATTTATTAATTTTGTCCTAGGGGCCTTCAAGTTTAATATGTCAGCCTCGTGTTTCCCAACAAGAGAAGGAGAGCATGCTGGGAAATATTCTTTGGCTCAGTGGAAGCCTTTGAGAGAGTAAGAGGGGGAAGCAAATTACTCTTTTATTGTGAGGTTTGCCAAATGATCACTGAGAGGCTGTGATATCATTCATGGGCCATGCCAGGCTGGATCGAAGCTGCTCGTCTTGGCAGGCATCTAGAGTGAGCGTGTAATTCCTCAGGGTTGGGATGGGACTTTATCAGAAATAGTTCCATAGACAGTATTTACATAACTGTGGTGGAGTGTGAGAATAAACACAGCTGTGGCATTGCCCTAAATATTTCTATTCAGCAGGGAATTAAAAGAGAATTTTATCGCTGAACTACAGATAAACACAATTCATCAAGCAGTGGTCACTTCAACTGGGGAACAAAATAGGAGTTATAAAAGACCAGCCTGCTGGAAATAGCTCCAGCCAGCCAGCCGCTGTTATTGCTCTGAACCTCCCTGCCTGCCTCTCCCCCTCTCTCCCTCCTGCCCAGGTCCAGAAATCTAGGGCTCATCTGAACACGAGTGCTCCAGATTTTCTTAAGCCCAACAAAGAAACAGAGGGCTTGCTCACAGATACATGGAGACCTACTATGTGCCAGGCTGCGGCCAGGGCCTTGTGACCCTCTTTCAGCATGGCTGCCCATTTGACTCTCTCGGCCACAGGACTGTTGATGGCAGTGTGGTTGCTTCGGTTTTTTTCTTTCCTCGGAGGCTTTCTGAACTCCGAAGTGGTTGAAATGGACACAGGACAGCCTCAGTTCTAAGTGGCCTGTGCCTTACGTGTCCGTGGACTTCACAGACCAGGGCAGTCCTGGCCCAGCAATGCGCAGGAAGTTGTCACCCTGAGGCTTCTGTTTTATCGGATCACTGTAACAAAGCACCACGCACGAGGCGCGTGGGGCAGTAGGTGGGCTCCCGAGCTATTGGCAGGGTTGGCTCTTTGTGGAAGGTCTTTGTGGAGGGTCACCGGGCGGTGCCTCTCTAGGGGCTGCCGGGGGCCACCTGGAAACTTCCTCTCATGGCCACATCACTTCATGCTTGCTTCATCCTGCATTGCTTTCTCGGCGGGTTTCTTCCAATGTCTGCCCGTCTCCGGCCTGGTGGTGGATTAATGGGATCATAACAGAAGGCTCTCGTCTCAGCCCTCACTTTAATTCTATCTGCGAGTCAGCCCCATAGGGAGGCACTACATGGACCCGAGTTTTGGGGAGCCACTGTTCAACCCTGCAGACGGCGACTCAGTATCTCTCTATGCACCCAACACACCCTAGGCCCTTTATAAGGCACCAGAATAGCAGACAGTGGGAAGCAAACAAACAGAAACGCTGCGAGCTCTGACTCCTTTTTGTAACACAAGATGTCGAGTGGGATTTTCTGTCTCAGTATCTGTGCATTGTCTCTTTACTGTGGCCAGGAGAGAGAGACCTTGTTGTGTGTGTCCAGCTGTCCAGCACAAACTCACGAACAATAGTGCTCAGGGATGCAGTTCTGCTCCCAGCCTCTAAGAGCCTTAGCCTGCTGGCAGCGCGGGTGACACGCATCTGCTTTGGGATTTGTAGTCACGGTGCGTTCTCACAGCTGTAAGCTTGGTTTTAAGCATCCATTGTGTTTTTCAGTCATCCCTGCATACAATGAGGGACGCTGTCCCCAGGGAAATTACCCCAGCATAAATGCTGGGCTTGCTTTTCCTTGGCCCCGATTGGTTCCCATCTACAGCCCCCAATCCCTCGTGCACCAGAGCTCAGGAATGTTCCTGAAAGAACAGGCAAAGGACACTGGGGAGACAGATAATGGGTGTCCTCCAGGAAGCATAGCTTCCAAGTGATAGAGCGTGACCTAGGGCGAGGCTTTTCATCAACAGCTCAATCCTTCCACTCTTCCTTCTTTTTGTTCAAACGTACTGAGTGTGCAGTGTGTGTACATGAGCCAAAGCCCAGCAAATACCGCATTCCACAGGAGAATCCCCTTCCAATCTTGTCTTCCTGTCACTCAGCCTCCCTCTCAACTAGATCCACCTCTGTCACTTTCCAGGATTAGTCCTAGTACTTACAAGCATCTTCACACTAAAACAATCGTTTTCTTACATTTCTGTCTCATGCTTCTTCACTCCCATTATACCATCCTTTTTTTCCCCGCCATACTGAGGATCAAACCCAAAGACCTCATTGAGCTGTATCCTCAGCCCTCTTGTATTTTTTGTTTTTGTTTTGCTAAGTTGCCTAGACTGGACTTGAACTTGTGACCCTCTTGCCTCAGCCTCCCAGAATGCTGGGAGTACAGATGTGCTCTTGGCTTGGGCCATACATATTTTCAGCTCTGTTATTTTAGTGACAGCAAGCACCAGTCATTTCTTTCCCATCCACTACCTAGGCACTTGCTGCCCTTGAGTTTTTGTTGCTTTCCTGTTATCCCCTGTTCTCTTCTTCCCAGTGCCTGTCCTCATCTCCATCCCCTCCCATGACTGTAGATCCAATGAGTGCCAGAGTTGAAGCTGCTTTTTTGAAAGAATGTGTAACACCAAATATTTGACCCTACAGAATAGTTCTCCTGAGATACGTTGTCAGCAAAAACCTGCAGAAAGAGTAAACCATCTTTCCCCTCTTTTCACCACCCCATCGCCAGTTAACTCAGTCAGTGGAAAAGCACAGGGGTCCCACAGATGCTGGCCACTGTGGGGGCAGCTGGCCCTCACATCCACGCAATCTTCTGAGCTGGCTCTTGCACCAGCTCTCCTGGGTAAAACAAAAAGTAGATGGGGTGAGGAGTGTCGACAAACCAGCTTTGCCCCAAATCTTTCAGAACTTTGCAAACAACTCATGCATCTTTTCCCAAAATTATTTTTTCCATTCCAGGATGTTAAAAATAGTCTTCGTAAAAGTTTTTAGTTTTTGTGGGGCTTGCATTTTCCTCTGAGTCCAAGGTCTCTGGAAATCGAGCTGCCCCAGCACCGGCCCTGATGCGCTCTCCTGGCCTTGGTGGAGCACGGCTTGGAAAACGTGGGGAGATCATCCCCCTGAAATTAGAAGTGTTGCTTAGGATGGGACTGGCATTGCAGCCTCTCAGGCAACTGTTGTTTCATTTAATTTTTTCAGTAATCTTGAGAAGAGCCATTCTGCTAAAAAAGGACAGTAAGGCCAAAGAGGTTAAGTAATTTGTCTCATGCCTCACAGCCAACAAACATTGGAGCCAGTCTGAATCCACCCTCTACCTGGTGAGAACCTGGGCTACAGAGCATCCCAGCCACACACCCCCAGGGTGGAATTTGTCCATCTCTCCCTTCATATACTGAAATAATCCATTGCACTGGATTGGTTGCTGGTAAAATGATATCAAATAAGAGACTTATTATTACAGAACAAAAAAAATGTCATTTTAGGTTTGTGCTGGGGGATGAGATGGATGGATGGATGGATGAATGGATGGATGGATGGATGGGTGGATGGATGGAGGTGTGGTCACTCGATGACTTTGTTCAGAATCTTCAGCTGTCACTGAGAGATTTTGGGGTCTCAGCACTACCCAGTACTTGCTTCAGACGATAGAGCTCATTGGTGTTAGAAGAGGAAGCGTGTGCCCTACTTTCCTCCTTCTTTGGATTTCTTGGTATAGATGGACATAGGTAACTTTCGTTTATTCATTGCACACATGATTGACACTTTTGAGCCACCTCTTGCCAGGCCGCCAGCAGTCCCTCGCCCACCATCACGGCGTGGTTTCAGCCTGCTCCCATGTGCTTGTCAACAGGAGGCCGGGTCTCATCTCTCCCAGTGTTTCTCACTGCTGCACAAGGTCTATCACGTGTCTCATCTTCTGTCTGGAGCCCCAGCCTGGGAACAGGGGTGTTTCCCATGATGCCTTGAATCTACAAACTCTTAGCAGGTCACAGGATCATAGCCCAAGAAGGAAAGTTTCTTCCAGAATCCAGCTCCATCAGTGCCTCTCTGTGCTGGGCTTAAGCGAGGTCTCCAGGTTCTTTTTTTTTTGTATACTTTTATTAATAACATTAAATTTCAGTTTTAAGTGATCTTTCATTTGTTAACGTCTCCTCAGCTGGGCCCTGGACACCCACGACTTGGCCTGGGTGCAGGCTCTTTTCTGTCTGCCCACGTATCCTGGTGGAGCTTAGAGAACAAATGCTCTCTAGTGTGTATCAGACTTAGTGACTCAAAAACTCAACCACAGATCAGGGCTGTGACTCTGGTGGGCAGGTCCTGAAGCTCCTGCGGTTCCCTGTCCTTACTCAGGGAAGCCCCCTCCTGCCAGGTGGGGGGGCGCTGGAGCAGCCTCTCAAGAGTCCACAAAACAAAGAGCAGAGGCTGCCTGCCTGCACTCTGGAGAGTACGGCCTGGCCGAGGGAGGCTGTGGAGTCCATACTCAGTGACGTGTGTGGAGCATTTAAAGCCTTAACCCAGCTGCAGGCACTGCGGTCTCACTCAGTAGGTCTGGCTTGGGGTCTGAGTGTCCAATCATTTATTTAGCATCATATAACTGCATGACTTTTTTTTTTTTTTTTTGAAAAGAAGAAAGAGCTGTTGAAGGATTTCTGAAGGTTACTTTTAGCTGAGAACACCTGCCCTATGAAGTCACAGGGCTCTCTGTCCTGTGTGCCGTCTTTGAGGACTTGCTGGGGGAGCTCTATTCACCATCCGGCAGGTCTCAGCCAGCTCTGGGCACCCCCAGAAAACTGCTAGGCCTGGTGTTTTTCCGAGGAGCCTTGTCTTAGTTACTTCTTACTCACTGCTGGGACAAATACCCAACACTCAAAATGAAGGAAGGAAAGGTTTACTTAGCTCATAGTTGCTGGAGGTTTCAGTCCATATTTGGCTGGCCCAAGGCTGAGTGGAACAGGGCAGAGAGCATTCAGTTCTTAACCTCAGAACTCCCGCATTCTGCATGCGCCTATATGGATGATGCCAAGGGTTGCTGCCAGCTGGAGCAGTAGCCAGGCTTCCCTCTCTCTTGGCTGTAGGGGTCAAAGGCCTAGATTGCTGAGCACTCTGACCCTGATTCTAAGAAACAAATTCTCCATACCAGTACCATTTTGGAACCCGACTTGGCTGCTGCCACCATTCTGGTACTTGGAGATTTTCTTCTCAAAGCAAAGCTTCTCTCCTTTGCAGTTCTGGGACTGCAAAGAATGGAGAGCTGCCACCTCTTGTGAGGCCCTCAGGCCATCCTTTTGATTCTCTGGTTCCTTCCCAGCAATGGAGATCCTTTTAGCTCTATCTTTGCAGGCCAAAGCTTTCCTGGTGTTTCCTTTCTGGCCAAACTCACATTTTAAGTCATCCTGCTTGTCTCTTTGCTCTTGATTCTCGACATAAATCTGGCTAAGAGCTGCCAATAACAACCATGCCACTGCCCCAGTAGTTCGCTGCTTTGAAGTATCTCTTTTAAGATTAATCAGTTCACCATGCTTAACCTCAGTCTTAGGCAAAGTCTCTGGGCGCAAGCAAAATTCTGACAGACTTTCAGCCAATCCATAGCACAAATGATGTGGAGTCCAGTGACCAATGCTGTGCTTTTTCCCAGTAGAAACCTCCTCAACCTGGTCTTTACAGGCTGGCCTTCTGTCAGTCTTCTGGTCTGAGTTCTGACCAGAATCTCCCAGCTGAAGTTTTTCCAGTGCTTTGCTTGTAAACGACATCTCTGAACCTTTCCTATCTCTTCCCATAAGCCATTCCCAAAAGCTCATAATCCACATTGTCAGGTATAGCCACAGCAACAACCCCACTCTGGGTACCAAATTCTGTCTTGGTTACTTTTTGCTCGTTGCTGAGACAAATACCCAACACTCAAAATGAAGGAAGGAAAGGTTTATTTAGCTCACAGTTGCTAGAGGTTTCAGTCCATATTTGGCTGGCCCAAGGCTGAGTGGAACAGGGCTGAGAGCATCCAGTTCATGGCGGCGGAACAGCAACAACCGTGACAGAGGCAATAGACCAACCAGAGAGCAACAGCCACCGTCTGTCTCTCTGTCTCTCTTTATATTGCATTCAGGCTCTCTGCCTTAGCCTATCCACCTTAGGCCACACCCATAATCCCAGCCGTACTCAGACCATAACCCCATCAGTACTAAAACACATAATCCCAGTGGATCATGACTCAAGTCTCAAACTCTAGAAGTCCCCGCCCCATGATTGCATGGGGCTTTGAGGAGACAACTAGACACAAACCATAACAAGCCTCCAGACTGTCTCCTCCCACTGTGTGGTGCTGGCTTTACCTACAGAGTGGTTCTTAATGAAGCAGATCATGGCTAGAACTGATGACAGCCTTCCAGAAAGCCCAGACGCTGCGGGGTGCCCACATGGAAACCAGCAGAAGGAAGGACAAGGCTCGGCCTCACAAACAGGCCCAGATTCTCCTTCCACTCAGACAGCCACACAAATGAAGGGAAACAAGGGCTCATCGTCTTCGCCAAAGCCACAGTGGCCCGGGGTGCTGGCAGTTGCAGGAGCCGTCATCTTGGAGGAAGTCGCCAGGATGCGGGACATGACACGGGGCCTCTGGGGGCTTATGAGGTCACCTCCTTGATCCAAGGGTGGCCACGTGAGAATGTTTGGTTTGTAAAATCATGTTCAAGCTGCACACCTACAATCTGGGCACCTTTCTGTTCATGCTTTGTGCTTTATAAGGTCCACTTAGAAGTTCACAGTGGTGACAAATGCCGTCAAGGTCTGGAAGAATCGGGCCCTCCTGTCCCAAGGCTACCTGATTGGTTTGTGCATCTGCCTTCTCGTAAAGACAGACCAGCAATGCTGCAGACCAAAGACTTTCTCCCTTTTTGCTAGAATCAGTGTAGTGTGTGTGTGTGTGTGTGTGTGTGTGTGTGTGTGTATAAGACAGACAGACAGACAGACAGACTTGGGAGCAGCTGCTTCTCCAGCTGTCATTTCTTGAAAAATAAGTCCAGGTCTTCAAAAACAAATAATGTCAATGAAGTATTAGCATATTTTAATTTTCTAAAATAGCAAATACTGATAGAACAATCTGAAAAGCAATCTAGGCTCGGGCTAGCAAGATAGCTCAGCAGTCTAAAGTGCCTGCTTAGGCAAGCTTAGGCAGCCACAGAGACCGCAGTTCGATCCCCGGCACCACATGCTGTGCCAGCCCCATCCCCAGGGCAGGCTGAGTCGGCCATAATATGAAAAGCAATCTGGACTCTCTGTAAGGCTTTAGGGAATCCTTATTTGTGTTCTGAGTGGAGCTTTACTGAAGAGTGAGAATTTGCGAGGAAAGAGAAAGACTCACTAGGTTTACTGTCCATTCTTTTGAAAAGCATCGAGAGGCAGGAGACATGTTTTTCTTCTTGGACTAAGACAGACGTCACTTGCAGAGCCCTTGTTTCTTCACACTAGACCTTCAGAGTCTCACTGGGGAGATCTGCTTTACACGTGTCTCGAAGAACACTAATTATTGCTGAAACTGCTCTAGAGAGGCCGCTTTCCACATTGCTCCTTCCCCACAGTTGAGTTTATGACCTAAAAGGTTCACTCTCCAAGGCTGGTTTCAGATGTTAATGAGGCCAGGTGCGCTGGGACATCTAACTTCCCGGCCCTGGGCATAGTTGTTGTTTTGCAGCTCTTCAGCTAAGGAAGCACAATTGGCCACAACTGCTGATGATAGCTTCTGGCTGTGGCAGAAGAGCGTGGCCAGTGGTTACCCTGCCAGTGAACAGCTTCCAGTCTAAGGTGCAAGTGTTGTAGTATGGGATGTGAATCCAGACCTTTTCTTTAAATTTTCTGAGACAGAGTCTCTCTATGTGTGTCAGGCTGTCCTTGAACTCTCTCTGTAGTCCAGGCTAACTGCTTCCTCACAGTCCTCCTGCCTCAGCCTCCTGCACTGCCCAACCCAATCCCTAGCTTCCTAAGTCTGCTGCATGTGGATCTGAGTCCCAGCAGCCATCACCAAGTGGACTTGGGTAAATGATTTCTTTCTCTCTTCTTCCAAACTGTTTTTCTTCTGTCAAATGGGATTAATAACAGTCACTGAACTATTAGGGGCACTACATGTAA
>PVKN010005309.1:0-30832 GCA_004027915.1 Capromys pilorides | reverse complement strand
AAAAAAAAAAAAAAAAAAAAAAAAAAAAAAAAAAAAACCTCCACTTAAATAAAACCTCAACAAATCAGTTTTTTAAAAAATTCCTTGAGAAACAATCCAGGCTAGCTCATCTGAAACTTCATAAAGGAACTTCTTTCTAGCCAGCTAAGTCCTGTGCCTGTCCTTCTGACTACATCCTGATTTAAAAATTTCCCTTTAAAGCCAATAAACATGCAGAGCATTGGAAGAAAAAAAAATTCCACTGTGAATTAATGGAAGTGGGTGGAGGAAGAGATCATATTCCAATGAATCTATTACTTCATGTGTAAAAGAAAAGGAACCAAATGTAACCTTCCTATTTGCCCAAACTGTTCCACCATGTCTTTATAACCTGAAGGCCAACCAAATACCCACCCATTTAGTTTCTTCAAAGCACGGAGGCAGCTACAGCACAGAAGTGTATTTCATACAATTATAGAGCCAGGATGGATCCAGGCCTGCATTTAAAATATCTTCCACATTTTAAAGATGAGGAAACTAAGTCCCAGAGAACTTAGTAATCCATCGCAAATCATTGATAGAATTGGAAGGGGGAGCCCAGGGCTCCTGAGTCCCACTGTACCAACTGCTTCAATACAGTATTAGGGATAAAGACTAGCAAGTAGCTTAGAGGAGCCTCATTAATTCCCCAATCATTTAGCAGGCCAAGTTCCATGCCAGGCTCTAAGGACACAGAGTGGGCTAATGGCAAACCAACACGGTAGCAGAGTGCGCCCTGGCAGAGATATGCCCAGGCACTTTCATCCTACAGACACTCCCTGGCCACTGATCAAGGCTCAGCCTTTGATTACCAGAATTCTCCAAGCATAAAATACACCCTAACTGCTGGAAAAAGCTCTATCCCACTCTCTCAAATCCTACTTTGTTCTTTTGTTACATAGTGAGATCTAAGAATAGGGAACAAAGGCATGGGTTACTTCCTGGTTGACACAGATGGAGCAGTCTCAGCCTCCCTGCTGGAATGGGGAAGTCTTGTGATGTCCTGTCTCCTCAGCTACAGCCATGAGAGGAGTGACCTCTGCCGGTGTGCTCCTTATCAAACAGCAGAAATACAGGTGTACTGTCTGGCTCCAGTATGGGACTTCTGTAAAATCCTACTATCGTTCATTCATTCACTTTTGTTTTTTGAGAGAGGGTAGCCTTTGTAGGCTATGCTGCCCTTGAACTTGGCAGCAATTCTCCTGCCTCCACCTTCCCTCAGTGCTGGGATTACAGGTATGCACCACTTTGCCCAGTGTAAAATCCTACCATCTATTCTAATGGCACAAACACAAGGACAGCCATGTTACTAGATGCTATTAGAAAATACGGGATGTAGCATGAGGCTTGGATTTTAACTCTAATACATCATATATTAGTAGAATGGCTCCACACAAGTGAACTTACAACCCAAGGATCATTTCCCTCCTTGTAAAAGGAAGATGATAATCCTTACCTCAAGGTGTTAAGCATGGAAGAAATTATGTAAGTGCCCTAAGCAGTAGCTGACAAATACTTGTTCAGCAAACACTATTCTTTTCTTTTGTGAGACAGTTAAAAATGTATTCAAGCCATGCAATAAAGAAAACACTATTTACTTTACAAAGGAGTTTCTCCAGTAGCAGTGAGTCATTCTGTCTCCTCCTCCTCTCCCACACTTATGCACTATGCTAGGCATATTTCTAAACTATTCCCCCCAAGTTCCTACCCCCTAAGATAAACACCCACATAAACCCCTGGAACAGTGAATCCTGTGATTAACCTGTGTTATGCTGTAACACAAGCCCTGCCAAAGGCAGACAATCCTCAGCAGACCTAACCTAATCATGTACGTTCTTAAAAAGGACAGGGCTCCACCTGCCAAAAGAAATCTGGAGTGTGTGCATTGGTTATGAATTTACTGCCTCCCAGCTCCAAATGTGCCAGCATGCTCAGCAGTAGTATGATTAACATCAGATCAAGTGAAAATCAAGTCAAAGCATATTATCAGAGAAAGGATATTTGATAATGACAAAACAATCTTAACTGTGTATGTTCCTGGTAACACAGCTTTACAATATATAAAGCAGAAGTGGGAAGAACTGAAAGAAATAAGTCTACAACCATACTCTGGTGATGTTTAGTATCCTCTTAAAATAGACAAAAACAAAACAGTAAAAGCACAAAAGATTTGAACAATCCTGCCCTAACATTTACAGAACACTGCCACCAGCAACTGAAGACTCTATTCTTTTCAAGTACACATGAAATGTACCATATACTGTGTCATTGTAAACTCCTGCTTCAAAAGGCTGAAATTGAACATAGCACATTTTCTGACCACAGAGAACTAAAGGAGAAATAATATATTTAGAACAGTACTCAAGGGCCAGTGAGATAGCTCAGTGGACTAATCACCTGTTTAGGCAAGTGCAGGCACCATATGCTGCGTGGCCCCAATCCTGGGTAGGCTGGGTCAGCCCCTGAGACTGGGTATGTGGCGCACGCCTATAATCCCACTACTATGGAGGCTAAAAACAGGAGGATCACCACAAGTCAGAGCTGCATAGTGAGATGCTGTACCAAATACACAAATAAAAAATTTTGTAAAAGAACAGTACTAAGTATTAGAAATTAAATGCCACAATTTCAAATAACCAATTGTTTAAAGAAATTGCAAGAAAAATTAGTTTGTTAAAATGAATAAAACAGAGGCTGGGGAGATAGCTCAGGGGCACAAGTGCCTGCCTGGTAAGTGCAAGATCCTGAGTTCGATCCCTGGTTCCGCAAAAAAAAAAAAAAAAGATGTCATTGGAACAAGAAAAAACAAAACCTAAAAAATAACAAAGCTAAAACTTTGATTCTCTAAAATGATTAATAATGATAATATGTAACTATGTATCAAAAATTATAACAAAATACTTGTTTAACAAAATACATGCAAGATCTCCACCCCCTCAAATTATAAAATATGCCTAAGAGAAACAAAAGAAAACCTAAATAAATGGAGAGGGATATGACTGGAAAACTAAGATTACTAAGACATCAGCTCTTTCCAAATTGATTAGTACAATCCCAGCTGAAATCTCAACAGGCTGTCCCAGGTTTGGTGGCGCACAGCTGTAATCCCAGCACTTGGAGAGGCTGAAGCATGGGGCTTGTGCAGTTTGAGCCTACACTGGACAAATCAGCAATTTAGTGAGACTTTGTCTCTAAAGAAAAAAATGGAGAACAACAACAAAGCTAGGGATGTAGCTACTACAAAGACCCTGGGCTTCAATCCCCAGTACCACAAAACAAACCAAACATTCCAAAAGGCTTTTTTAGTAGAAACTGATAAACTGATTCAAAGTACGGCTATTTTACAACAGCCAAAACAATCTTAAGAGGGAAGATGACAGACTTATTTCTTGATTTTAACATAAAACTGCCATATTCAAGACAGCATTGCATTGACATATGTCTAGGCAAAGAGATCAGTGAACAGAAGGGACAAGACAAAAACTCAGATACAACCAGTCAAATTACTTTGAACAGGGGCCGGCGAGATGGTTCAGTAGTCTAAAGCGCCTGCTTAGGAAAGCTTAGGCAACTGCAGGGACTGCGTGGTTCGATCCCTGGCATCACATGCTGCGTCAGCCCCACCACCAGGGTAGGCTGAGCCAGCCATAAAATAAATAAATAAATAAATAAACAAACAAAAAAGCAAACAAATAAAAAATGCCAAAACTATTTAATGGAGCAACAATGTCTTTTCAAAAACTGGTATGGGGGGAGGTGTGGTAACACATACAATGCCAGCACTCAGGAGGCTAAGGCAGGACGATTGCTGCAAATTCGAGAGGCCAGCCTGCGTTACATAATGAGATATGTCTCAAAAAACAAATGAAATTTTTTTTTTAAAAAAAGACATAGGAGTTGTGGGTTTAGTTCAGTGGTACACTGTATGCTTAAAACGTACAAGGTCTTTAATTCAGCATCACCTCCCCCAAAAAAGGTGTGGCAACAACTGGATATCTACATTGAGAAGATAAAACAAAACAATAAAAGCAAAAAAACAAGACTAGGTATGGTGGCATGTGTCTCTAATCCCAGCACTTGGGAGGCTGAAAATAGGAGGATCATTATGAGTCCCACTTGTGTAGTGAGACCTTATAGTCTCTGTACTAAAATACATTTTTTTTAAAAAAAGCATGATATTTTCTGAAAATGCCTCCAACTTTCAGAAGCAGTTGTCCCAGACTCTTTTACCTACAGAGGCATTGTAGGAAGTCTGCAGGTCCAAGCCTAACAATAGGAGCTTATGAACTAAGCCCACCAGGTCTCCTATTTTTGCCAGAATTTGAAACTGCCAAGACTGTTCATTATGAATCAAGCCTCATCCCTTGGGGCTCAGGGTACAGCTTGGTGGTGAGTGCATATTTAACTTGTGTGCAGCCCATCCCTAGACTGCTCTGCTCATCTAACCATGGTTCAACTTCCCACTCTCCTCTTTTCCCAAACCCTTCTACTATGTTCTCTGCAGCTCCTGCTCAAAGACCTGCCACTCAGTCACATACATTCTCTTGAGGGACTTTCCACTACTAGTTTAACAGAAGCCTCACCAACCCACTCAAGCAGAGAAGGCCAATTGTTCATATATTTTATATATGTGCTTTATATATAACTCATCATATACCTAAGTTCATAAATTAGGCATAGTAAACAATAATCATATGCTAGAATTATAACTATTTACAGAACTAAAAGTTATGTGAATGTGATCTCTCCAGGAAGAATCAATGCTACTAACATTTTCAGACTTGGGCCTTGGTAAGGCCTGGGATGACCATGAATAAGCACAAATATGGACAGTGAAGGCACAGACGCTGGGGAGAAGGGGCGGTGGCACACCTAAACTGTCCACATTCCTTAGCTGTGACTTTCACTTCAGTCTGTTTCCCCTTCCTCTAGGTCAGAAGTTCTTAACCTTATCACTACAGACCCTTTGGGCCACCTACTTCCCTAAGAGGAAGGCCAGGCTATCCTGTACCAGGTAAAATGTTTTAAGATTTTTGAAACAGGGTCCCAGGCTGGGAATATAACAAAGGGGCATAGTACCCACCTGAAACAGGGTCTTCCTGGGTAGTTAGTTCACGGTGGCCTTGAACTCCCTATGTAGCCTAGGACCGGCCTCCAACACATGGTGATCCTCCTGCTTCAGCCTCCAGAACGCTATAGGTATGCTGTTCAGGAGCACCCTGACCCCTACCCACTGGACACTAGTAGCAACCTGGCAGAGAAACACTGTACTGGCTAATTACCTGTGCCAGTCATGGTGAATTCTATAGAGCTTTCAATGTTTGCTATAGAGTAAACAATGTAGCATGTGTACTGTAGGTTCACCACCGACCTACACTGTCAAGGCCTCAAATATTTCCCCTCCTATCCAATTTCACATAGATAACAGGTCCTGGAAGTTTTACAGGCATCTCAGGCCTTAACAAGGCCCAATAAAATGTTTGTCTCAAAACTCATCCTTGACCAGGGAGACAGCTCAGTACAATAAGCGCTTGCAGGCAAGGTCCTGAGTTCAATTCCTGGTACCGCAAAAAAAAAAAAAAAAAGTCCTATCCAAAGAATAAACCATCTCAATAAATGTCCCCAGGAAATTGGGAATCATCTCTGGTATCTAGTACATCCTATCTATCCAAAGAACCAAACACTTTGACACCTAAAGTAGCTCTCAAATTTGTGCACTTCCCTTCATGAGAACCACCATTACCTCAGGCCAAACAAGGATCTCTCACCTGAGTGAATGGAATGACCTCTGCATAGGTGTGCTCACTTCTGCTCTTCCAGCTAATATTCCATTCTCCACAGAGTAGCCAGAGCAATCATCTCTCCAAAAATTCCTTTTCTAAAAATCTAAAAAGATCTCCTATCCCTTGATATAAAACCAAACTTCCTTATCCTTGCCTATAAAATCCTTCCTGGCTGGGCTTCACCTAAACACTGAACCTACCACTCCCTATGCTCATTAAACCCAGCAACACTGGGCTGCCCTGGCTAAACATTCCAAACTCTTTACCTATACCTCAGTCCTTTGAGTTTGTAGAAGGCGGGACCTACTAGTTCCCTTCGTGGCTAGTTTTACCTCAGAGAGGCTTTCTTTGAGCACCCTGAGTAACTTTTTTCTCCTTTTCAGTGCCTCCATTAGTCTCCAGCACAGCACTTTGGCCTTTTAAATCACCCTGTCAAACTAAGAATTACTTTGCTGTACAGACTAAGATCAACATTAGCGCTGTTTTGTTTATGTGCTGGTTTGACTGCCCTCACTTCACCACCAGCTCTGGAGACCAGAGGTCTTCTGGTCCATGTATATTCAAGAACTGACACACTCTGCTGTAAAGACAGACCTGCAGTATTTGTAAGAAGGGGGATGCACCTCGAGATTGTAATATTAAGTGAAATAAAGAAGACATAAGCTTGAACATGATTTTCCTTGCATGAAAAAGTTAATGCAGGGCCAGGGAAATAGCTCAGTAGAATAAGCACTTGCCTGGCAAGTGCAAGGGCCTGAGTTCAATCCCCAGTCCTACCAAAAAAAAAAAAAGAAAGAAAGAAAGAAAAGAAAAGAAAAAGTTAATGTATTAATAAAGTATAAAAAATAATAGGAAAAATGAGAAAGAAAAGTTACTGCAGTCTTAAGTTTCTGCTATTGGCGTCTAGTTTCACTCCAACATGGTATGAGAGTTCACTTTGAAGAATTTCCATTTCTTTAGATATGTTAAAGTCTTCATTGTTCCTATGAGCAAGGTCTATTTTCAATTTTTAAAAATTTTCCAAAGATTTTAGCTTAGTGGTGCAGTGGTTGCCTAGATTTAGAGTGGAGGGTTGGGGAGATGACAGCGAGTAGGTAGCATTTTGCTCAAATACAATAAAAATTATCTAAACTGATGGTTGTACAACTCCATCAATATAGCAAAATATACTGAATTATATACTTTAAGTTTTCAAATTGTATACTACGCAACTTTTAGCTTAATATAGCTGTTATCTAAAAAACCTTACAGGGGCTGACGAGATAGTACAGCAGTCTAAAGAGCCTGCTTAGGAAAGCTTAGGCAACCACAGGGACCGTGGTTCCATCCCCAGCACATGCTGCGCCAGCCCCACCCCCAGGTCAAGCTGAGCTGGCCATAAAATAATAAATAAATAAATAAATAAATAAACAAAGTGTTAAAAAAAAAAATCTTTTTTTTTTTTTTTTTGTCTTTTTGAGACAGGGTCTCACTACACAGCTCAGGCTGGCCTTGAGCTCACTTTTGTAGCCCAGGCTGGTCTTGAACTCTCACTGATCCTCCTGCCTCAGCCTCCCAAGTGCTGGGATTATAGGCATGCGCTACCACACCCGGCTAAAAATCTTTGAAAAAATAAATAAAAAAATAAATAAAAACCTGATACAGTAGTGGCTCTATAAAATCTTAATTGAACAAATCATACGTGAAGATAGATAACAAGCTATAAGACAAACGGTTATAAGTAAGAGCGACAAGCCAGGTGTGGCAGTATACTCCTGTAATCCTAGCACGTGGGAGGCTGAGGCAAAAGATGTGCTGTGAGTCCAAGGGTAACCAAAGCTACATAGTTCACTTAGCCTGAATTACATTGCTAAGACTGTTTTAAAATAACAAAACAAATTAATAAATTTGTGATAAACTGATAAAAACTCAATGAAAGAACAAACAAATGACCTAAAAGCTGATGGCTTTCTCTGTCTATCTGGGTTAAGAGTTTTAAACTAAAAGGATCAAGGGCAAGGAGGCCTAATGTCTCAGGAATAAATTTAATTTGTTATGTACTCTTTCCCATTATTTATGTCATTTGTTTTCTTTTATTAGTAGTCATCAACAATCAAGTAGGAGAGTTAGAAAAAAATTACTTATCTATAGAGACACAGATTTCCTGCTTCTCCAAAATGTTTTTCTGTCCTGAAGGCAATTTAGAGTTAGGGATAAAGACAGACTAACAACAAGCTAATGGAAGACCAAATAAAACCCATGCTATAGCTGGGTGAAAGGGACTTGGGCATATACATCCCATTTGCCCTTTATGAACTATTTTCCAGTTATCTGGATAACTAAATAGTTCATGAAGTAAATCTCTATATGTAGAGATGTATTCTAGCTAATTAATGAACAAGAAATTATAAAAACAGTATCATCAGTGGCTGCAAATGACACAGAGAGGGCCAGCAAGGTGGCCCAGTGGTCCAAAGCACCTGCTTAGGCAAGCTTAGGCAACCAAAGGGACAGAGGTTCAATCCCTGGCACCACATGCTGGGCCAGTCCCACCCCCAGGGCAGGCTGAGCCGGAAAAAAAGACACGGGGAAAGCAGACTATATGTGCTTCCTGATGAGAGTACTCTACACCACCTATGAAGCAGACTTGCCAAAACGTTGAACCTGAATCTGATCTAGCCTTTGGATATGTCTGCCAATTTACAGGAAATACAGCACAACCTCTTAAACAATACCAAGGGTATACAATTAGCAAAGACGAGTATTTAGAAAATTAGAAGGCAAACAACCCAGCATTTTTATTACAAATTCTAGGCACTGGGGTTGTAGCTCAGTGGCAGAATTTATGCTTAATGTGTGCAAGGCCCTGGGCTCAATCACCAGCACCAAAATCAAACCACACTACATAAGACAAACCCAGGGAAAAACAGAATGAGATACAGAGAAGAAATCTATAAACAGATACGAAAGAGACACCACTTCCCACTACAACCTGTGAAAGCTACATGACTTTGTTGTCTTCATCATAGTTATTCAGAGTATAAGATGCAGACGTGATTTCTTGCCTAAACATTGTTAGTACAGATTTCATTGCACAAAGAGAAATTAGCTGTATATGTAGTTCAATAGTCCATAACATTAGTGGATTATCAGCTCATCTGGCATTATCAGAAGCTGTTAACTTGAGCCTTTTACAACTTAGCATATTCATATCACATGACTCTTTAGTCAAAGCAAGCTGTTAATAATGAAATAAGTAGGAAATTTAAAATATAATAGGCTGTTTGGTGATACAAAAGAATTTTTTTTACACAGTAACTTGAAAATAGTGATCATCATCAAAATATTTATAAATGAACTAGATTTGCTTCAAAATAATTAGAGGTAGAGCGAAGAAAGCGTGGGGATGAAACAAGATTACAGATGATGATAACTTCTAAAGGTATGTGACAGTCAAATTGTAAGATATGCCTGTAGTAGGTTTAAAAAGTTCAAAACAAAACAACAAACAAATGTCAGGCAGAGTGGCTGCATACCTGTAGCCCCAGATACAGGGAGGCTGGGACATAATGATCATTTGAGCCTAGAGGTTCAAGGCCAGCCTAGGTAATATAATGAGACCTTGCCTCTAAAAAAATAAAAAATAAAAATCTAAGTTAAATAACAAAGTACATGCTACAGGCAGTCATGGTAGCTTAAGAGCCTAAATACTCAGGAGGCTAAGGCAGAAAGACTGCAAATTTGAGACCAAATGAAGCAACTTAACATGACCCTGTCCCAAAATAAAAAATAAGAGGGCTGGAGATATAGCTTAGTGCAAACGGTTTGGGTTCAATCCCTAGAACTGAGAAGGGGGAAGGGGTTAAGGGATGTAGCTCAGGTGCAGGGTGCTTGCCTAGCATGTGTGAAGTTCTTCCCAGTACCTTAGACAGATAGAAGAAAGAATATTCCTGAAACTGACCAGTTTGTAGCTCCTTGACTGGAAATTGAAGTAGAGCAGGCTGGACCCTGGAGATGATTGTGGCTCTAGAACCAAGACGCAGAAAGGCCGGAGAAGGTGGCAGCGATCAACTGTGGATCTGTGAATTACTGTGGGCCACACAGGTCCTTATTAACTGCTGTGCTGAGTAACACAGCACAGAAAGATGAGGGGAAATCTTTTGGGGTCACAACTGAATGAATGTGTGACTGAGAGGCTGAATGAATGGGCTGCAAGGAGCTTCTGACTAACTCACAGTCAGTTTCTGCTCACTAAAGAGGGCGAGAGGTTATGGGTTCCATTCATTCACTACTGCATATCCAATGCCCGGTTCACAGTAGACTATAAATGACCACATACAGTTAATGAATGCTAAAAAAAGCTCAATAAAATACACATTCCATGGCTCTATAAGCAAACTGTGCTTACAGATAACATTTTTTTTTCAAATTAACATATGAAATATATATAATAAACCATAGTAATATGACTTTACACACACACACAAATCTTTGAGACAAGGTCTCACTATGTCGCCCAGGATAACCTCAAACTCAGAAATCCTTCTATCCTAGCCTCCCAAGTACTGGGATTATAAGTGTGTGCCACCATATCTGGCACTACTTTACATTTTAAATGACCTGTTTTTAAATTTAGCATCTTCTTTATAACTGACAAGACAACTCATGGTGGAACACATCTGTAATCCCAGAACTCAGGAGGCTGAGCTAGGATTTGTTTGCTTGTTGCAAGTTCAAGGCCAGCCTGGACTACATAGTGAGTTCAAGATCAACCTGAACTATATAGTTAAGACTTTACCCCAAAAAAACAAAAACAAACAACCAAAACCCAGTATCTTAAAAAGTACCTTACCTACAACATAACTCAACCATGTACTATTCAGCCTAGAAGAGCTTAGGTGTCCTGACTACTAGTCAATATTCATTTTTCTGTATCACTCTGCTGGTAAGACTACAATGAGTCAAGTGCTAAAGATAGAGCATATTTTCCAAGAAGCAATTGTGTATCATACTACAACACTGAATTTCTAATTTCCCCTTAAAATGTGAGTTTTGTGAGTTGTACGTAAGCTAAGCCGTAATTCAACGTTAAAAATTAACCTATGGGGATGGCAGAAGTGTGTTCCAAGCACTTGCAAAGAAAGGGAGACAGACAGACAGACGTGGAGAGAGACACTGAGAGACAGAGACAGACAGACTGATTGACTCTAGAACCAAGAGAAAGTAAAGGATGGTAACTTACAAGATTGCATACTTAGCAGACAAAAGTGATTTTGTGCCTCCAAAAGGAAAACAGTAATATTCAGACTTTTCTGTGCTGACCTATTAATAGAAATGAGGTTACTCTGGCAGAGAGCCTGACTTATTCAGAGCTCAAACAAGTTCTGTCCCTTGGAATCCAACCTTAAACTAGAACAAACTAGCAAGGGAAGAAACTACCATAAACAGAAGGCAATTTAAAAATCCACGAATGTATTTCAAAACAAAACTTTGTTTAGGTGTCTTAGCTACTCATCTCTCATTGCTCAGACAAATACCCAACACTCAAAATGAGGGAAGGAAAGGTTTATTTAGCTCACAGTTACTGAAGGGTTCAGTCTATACTCAGCTGGCTCCAAGGTACAGTGGCACATGGCAGAGGGCAACCTTTTATGGTGGTAGCTAAAAGCAAGAGAGCAGGGAGAGAGCTAGCAGCAGCTCAAGCAGCTAACTTCTCTTCCTTCCTTACACTGAAATGCAAATCACCTGCCCCAGGGGAGGCGCAGCACCTATTTCCACAATAATCAATTACAAATTCCAGAAGCTGCCCCTTGACTGCATGAGGCTTTGTGTGGGACACCTATACACAAACCATAACACTAGGAAAGACAGTTTTTCTGGGTGAGACTTACTTTAAAGTAGATATTTTCAAGAAAACATACTAACATGCCCAATAATGGATTTTTCTTTTGAATAGAAAACATTTTATTATAGAATCCCATTCCTTTGTATTAAAAGAAACAAATAAGGTATGTAATCTGAGTTAAATCCATACTTCTTCTTTTTTTTTTTTGCGGTCCTAGGGTTCAAACTCAGGAACTTGCGCTTGCTAAGCAGGCACTTATGCTGCTGAGCTATAGTCCCAGCTCAGAGTAAAATCCATACTTTTTAGGCAGATAGCCTGCTAAATAGGGTATATTTTATCAAGTTTCAAAGAAGCAAAAGAGAAAAGTGATATCATAAAATTGATACTACCCAGCTAATCTCCCCTGAAGTAATTGTCCAGAAGCTTTAATGTAAGAATACTATAAATTACTGCTTTGGCTTGTATCTAAATCCCCACCCCCCACCCCCCAAGTCTCATATCACAGGCGTCTTTTCAGGTGGATGGATCTAGAGTGTGATGCTGGGATTGATTCATAGCACAATGATAGGATTAAGGATGCCAGGATTAAGGGTGTGAATGCTGCCCACCCTTCACAAAATATAAAAGACAGAAAGAGGACTAAGGCTGCTCAATTGTCGTTTTTTTGCCTCTGCCCACCAAAAACTGTTTCTCCTCTGTGATGCTCCTCTGTCCTGCCAGTCTGCCTTGGAGCCAGCAGATTCTAGACTGAAACCTCTACAAATTGTGAGCTAAATAAACCTTCCTCCCTTGATCCTGGGCATCAGGTATTTTGTCTTAGCAATAAAGAAAAAAGTGACAAAGACAACTACCTTAACTAATACATCACTCACCAACCAATCCACTGTCAACACTCACTAGCACTTGGAGCCAAGCACAGCCATGAACTTGTGTCTAGATGGCAAGAGACAGGGCTCACGGATAGCTCTCAATGGAGTCACAAGGACTCAAAGAGAAGCAATTTTCAACCCAGCCCAGTTACTCATTTTGCATCTGAAAACGAAAATAAGTGCTGGGTGCAGTGGTGCCCATCAGACACCTCAGTATTCAAGTTTGTACTATATAGCAAGATCTTCAAAAACACACAAAGCAAAAAGAAAGAATAGCAGCTACAGATAAGAAGCATGAGACTGGTTGCAAAGGTTTTGTTCTTCTAAAGAGACTACCATGAAAATTAGCCACATATCAAGGATGATGGTATACCAGAAAGTTACAAAATGTTTCTCCCATTTTAGCTTACTCTTAAGTCATTCCTCTGTGCAATAATTCTCCCTTTTCTAAGATATCGCCATCAGCTGCTTCTTGACCTTTTAGTTAAGATCAAGTAAAAGTTAGCTCTATCAATGTAACCCTCACACTGCAAGGATCTTCAAAGCAAGAAAAACAAAGGCCTTTTCAACTACCAGACCACTCCTTGGCACTCATATTGATAAAGCCTCCCTTGCCCAGTCTTCAAAAGAAGATTCAGTAGGTTAAGGTGATGTTCCATCATTCTAATTAAAATGATAGAATTTTTTTTTTCTACCAGGAATCAAATTTAGGACCTCACACATGCCAGGCAGGAGCTGTGCTGCTCAGCTTTATTCCCAGCGGTGCATTTTTTACTGATACATAAATTTGCTCTCATTTACTCTTCAGAGTTGAACACAACTACCAAAAGAATTCCAGCCACATATTACTTGTCAAACTTTCACTCTGAAGACTAAGCTATCACCTGAAAAAAGCCTCCTTCATCACTCTAACCAGAAAAAACAAGCTTTTATTTTATTTTATTTTTTGAGATAGGATCTCATTATGTACTTCAGGTTGGCTTTGAACTTACTGTGTGGCCCAGACTGGCCTGAAACTTACAGCATTTCTCCTGCTTCAAGCCCCTGAGTGCTAAGATTATAGGCATGCAACACAATACTGATAATAATGTATTTTAATTCAGTTTTAAAATCCCAAAGTTTTCACCAGGTATGGTGGTGCATGCCTATAATTCTACTAATCTGGGAGGCTAAGTGATGAGGATTGTAACTCTGGCCTAGACAATTTAGTGCCGTCAAGAAACCCTGATCCAAAAAATGGAGGTGGTACTGGGGATGTAGCTCAGTTGGGCTCACTGGGTTCAATCGCCAATACCACAAAAACAAAACAAGACACCCTAAAGTTACATTAATTCATTTATTTATTTTTTATATTTTTTGGAAATAAGTCCAGGCTGGTCTTAAACTCACTATGGAGCCCAGGCCTCCATAGTGGCCTCAAACGTGCAGTATTCCTCCTGCCTGCACCTCCTGAGTGCCGGACCTACAAGTATACACCACCGCATCCGGCTAAAGTTGGATTTAACAAGTGAATGAATTACTGACCAGTGGATTCTGGCTCACCTTCATAAACTCTCTCCAAACACCTTAGTGCAAAAGCTCAAGGATACTAGACATTCTCAGATTTAGGATCACACAATTGCTGCTTTCTATCTCAAGCAGGCACTAAATAATATTTGGGCCAACACCATTCTTTTCTACGTCATTAAAATTTTCCAAAGCTAGAAAGCTGTTTTTAAGGAAATAAAAATCACCCATTCTAAATTCTACAAAGAGAAATTCTAAAAGGTAACTTTTTTTTAATGTATATGGTACAAGGTCTCATTAGACGGCTCAGACTTGTAGTGATTCTCCTGATTTCGGCCTCCCCAGTGCTTGGATTCCACGTGTGCACCCTGGCCTGCTCAGCACACCCAGCAAGTAGTGCTTGGGATGATAGGCACTTAGTCCACTGAGCTATCTCACTCTCCCTTAAAAGGTACATGGAAACATATGGTACTTTCAATTTTTTTTTTTTTTTTTTTTTTGCGGGACCAGGGTTCAAACTCACAACCTTGCACTTGCCAGGCAGGCACTAGTGCCACAGAGCTATCTCTGCAGCCCCCGTACTTTCAGTTTGAGATAATTAGCTATTACATAAGGGTTAAGTTTCAATGAGACAAGTATATACACAGCACACAGCAAATATCAAGAAAAACTCCTTTATATTTTTATACAAAATTACTTACAAGAGTTATTATACTTACAAGAGATAGCAGCAAACAGAACAGGTCACCAACATGGTGATGATAACTCTAAAAAAGGAAAATACGAATGTCATTAGATAACTAGCAAACTATGTAGAATGGCTTAAGTCCCTTCCCATGTTATTAAAGTACCACAAATGGTATATCATGAAAGAAGATTCAAGTCTATTAAAATATCCTGTGCTTGGGGCCAGAGACAGCTCAGTAGAATAAGCATTTGCCTGTCAAGCTCAAGGTCCTGAGTTCAATCCCCTGTACAGAGGGAGGGTGGGGGGGAACCCTGTGCCTGAAGGTGTAGTTGGTGTTTAAATACACAGTCAAACATCTTCATGTAAAGGGTATGTGTTGATGGCACAGCTTAACTGTCCAAATCAAACTCATCTGAAACTGAAAAGTCTACAGTGACAGTTCTGATACCTAAATAACTTCCCTATGTGGTCATACTCTCTGTCGTGAGTTAATGCTGCACTTCTTGGGAACTGGGGACTGAATTCAGGGCCTTGCTCTTGCCAGACAAGTGCTCATTCTACTGAGCTATCTCCCCAGCCCTAACACTGCACTTCTAAATTATGCTAATGCTGACCTCTTGTCTTTCACTACTGATGTCTGAAAGTTACATGTAGATATCTAATCAGCAGATTTTCAATGCTTTTAAAACAGGATTTTCAACACTTTTAAAACAGAACTCATGATATCCTTTCCACTTCTTTCCAAAAGCTCCATTTCTAAATCTAGCATGGTGGCATATACCTGTAATCCCAGTATTTGGGAGGCTGAGGCAAAAGGACTGATGAGAGCCCATGAGGCCAGCATGGGCTATACAGTGAAACCCTGTCTCAAAACAAAACAAACAAATAAAAAAAAAAACCCAAAAACTTCCTTTCTAAACTATTATCCTTTAGGGCTGGTGGGTAGTGGTAGACTGTGTGCTTCTACTGAGCTCTCTCTGGCCCCAAGCACAAATGAGACCTGGGTTCAGTTCCCAGGGAGCAAGAATCTCTGATTGCCCAGAAACAGCTCTACCAGTTCTTGCCCTCCCGTCCCCTCCTATCATCTTTTGCTCCCTACTTCCCTGTACTTCACCATCACCAATGTCAAGGATTAATCTTCTAAGCCATCTTTCCCCTAACTGGATTTCTTCCATTCTATCCCCACAACCTGCAGCAAATGTTTTTTTTTTTTTTTTTAAACCTGCAACAAAATTAACCAATATAATTTAGTTAACTGATTGTTGGCAGATTCAAGTCTTTCCCACCCCTTTCATTCTATTTACAGTCACTCAGATTAATCTATTCCTTTTACAGTATCACTCTCCAGATTAAGACTTTTTAGTGGCCTCCCATCATCCAAAGGAGTTATTTCCACTAAGAGATTTCCACACCCCTGGAGTGAGGAAGACTGGTCCTAGAACCTGCAAAGCAAGTATGAGATCCCCTATTTATATTTATCTTTAACTCATCTGTTAGATATATTGTGTGTGCATTTTTTCTGGCTGATCTACTGGTGTATGCATCAACTCCACAGACTTGTACTGAGTATCCAGGAGAGGTGAACAAAGATTAAAACCTCACCTTGCTCTCCTGAAGTTCACATGCTAGTTAGGGAAGACAACAAACACACTGAACAATAAACAAACAGTATCAGTATGTATGGTGGTCAGAAAGTGTTAATGGAGGAAATCAGGAAGGAAAAGCATTTCTTACACATGGGCTCTAACAAGTTCCTCTAATTTTAGAGGTAGCCAGGAAAAGCTTTGTAGAGGGGTGGAATTTGTGTGTGGACTCACAGAAGACAGGTGAGGGTCCCTAGCAGAGGGAACAACAAAAACAAAGAGGAAGTGCAAGAGTCCTCGGGGCTCCAAGGAAAGAGACCTGTGTGGCCAAAGCAAATCAAGGATTGCTTAGTCAGAGGAGAGATCAAAGAGGTATCACCTAGACTGCGAAAAGACTGAGTGAAAGGGAAGGATCTGAGGGAAGCACAAGCAAAATCTAACTCAAATTCAAACAGGATCGCTCAACTGGGCTGAAAGAGACTGGACAGAAGAGGGGCAAAGGCAAAAGAAAATTAATTATGGTGAACTGCAATAATCCAAGTGGCTAAGGTTGGCAACAGCTGATCAAAATCTAGACAGTACAATTTGAGGGCAGATTATTTGAAATAATTTATATATTACACTTTTTAAAGAAAAAACTAGTTTCCGTGATCAATACATTACACTTATAATACATAAGTATTTCAGGGTATGTGCTAAAAAGTCTGTTAACTGCAAAATAAAAGCAAAGACCTACAGAATCAAGTCCAGCTCCTCACCTGTAACCAAAGCTCCACTCATCCTCACCTCCATCTTCAACCCTTCACACCTCAAGGCAAGTACCTTTACTGTCCCCCCCCGAAACTATCAGTCTTGTCAGTCTTTTTCATTTATGAGTCTTAATTCTAAGCTGCCGCTCATCCTTCCCTATATCTGTGCCCCTACTTAAAATCCATTCCCTATCCTCTTTTCCCCCAAAAGATCATCTCAGAGAGTTGAAACACTACGGCTCTTCTGTACTACCCGCTGGTATTAATAATTTCATATAAAAGCTATATTAGTTCCAAATGTTCTGCTGCTGCTCAAACTGACCTATATCCATGGCCCTTTTTAAAAAAAATTTTGAGACATGGTCTTGCAAGTCACTCAACTGGCCAGGATAAACTTCTTGCCCTATCCTCCCAGAATTCTAGGATTACAGGTATGTGCCACCATGCCCAGCTCAAATGTGATTCTTCTTAGAGGCAGCATGCTCAAGTATTTAGGGGTTAAGAGTAATAAAAACAAGACAGGCATGGAGATGCATGCCTGTAAGCCCAGTAGCTGGGAGGTTGAGGCAGCTGAGGTGGATCGCTGCAAGTGTGAGACCAGCCTAAACTACACGGCAAGTGCCTGTGTCAAAAAAAACAACAAAGCATCACAGACCGCAATTTATATACAAATGATTCAACGAATTTTGAAAAAGACACCTACATATATTCTCATATTTATTTACAGATAAAGCTATTATGAATATGTTCTTGAATCTAGGTGGGGGAGGTGGCACTCATTTTGTTCTTCCTACTTAATGTATGTTGGAAAATGCTCAAAACATTGCAGCTGCCCAAATTTTTTTTTTCATTATGGCCGGCTCAGCATGCCCTGGGAGTGGGGCTGGTGCAGCATGTGGTGCCACAGATCGGGATCGCGGTTGCCTAAGCTTGCCTAAGCAAGTGCTTTAGACCGCTGAGCCATCTCGCCGGCCCATGCCTGAATTCTTGACACACTAATCCCTGTTTTCATTCCCCATCTCTTCCACCACACCTGGTATGGGAGCCAGTGTGAAAAAAAACTTGAAACTTTTAGATAATCTGTGGGTTCCTAAAAAGAGAAACCATGAAGAACAGGAATGGTGGGGAGGCTGCCTACAAGCACAGGCTTCACTTGATCCTGCCCCTTTTCAGCTGCAGAAGACTGAAAGAGCAGTGTGCTTTCAGCTAGTAACAGGCCTGGAAGAGGCTTTTTCCTTCTGCCTTCTTCTCCCTGCCTCTTCAGGTCTTTAACCTCCTAATCAGCCAATTTTCCACAATGTGGTATGCAGGAGAAAGAGGATGCAACATCAAAGTCCTTTGCTTTTCTCCTTTCTTACATAGTTCTTTTATGACTACTTCCTTAATAAAGACTTGTAATACCTCAAATCAGACATAGCTTTTTCCTATATTAAAACTCACCACAAGGCCGGGCGTGGTGGTGCACTCCTATAATCCCCAGCACTTGGGAGGCTAAGGCAGGAGGATCAGTGTTGAGTTCAAGACCAGCTTAGGCTACAAAAGTGAGCTCAAGGCCAGTCTGAACTGCATAGCAAGATCTTCTCAAAAAGACAAAAATAAAAAAAAAATTCACCACAGTTCATGATATAGTTCAGATCCTTCACTTATTCAAAAGACTGCTCTTCATCTGTACAGGTAAAAGGGAACTAGTATTAACATTTCTATTTTATAGGGAAGCAATAGAAACATGGAATAGTTAACTGAATTGCCCAAGGTCACAGAGGTCATCTACCTAGGACCAGTGTTTCTTTGAAATGTAATCCTGTAACTCCAAGCAGGTACTGTTTCAAGACCTGCTCAATCCTGCCAAGAACAGGAAATACAAGGACTGTGGTGGAGGCTGTGAATTGGACTCAGATAATATATCACCAGCAGGTCAAATACTGGAATCATTACACTAGGTGTAGAAACTGAGTAGACATAGCAGTTTTATTTACCTGGATAATAGGAGCAGCATCAGATTCAAATATGAGCAAAGTAGTCTTTAAGAAAGCAGTTGGGGAGGCGGGGAGAGTGGGGTGATTCAGTGGTAGAGTGCATGGTACACAAGGCCCTGGATTCCATCCCAGCACCAAAGAAAAGAAAGGAGTGGTCATCACTGCCGGCACATTAATAAATGTTTTTCTGAAGATGAAAGCTAGAAAGGCAGAAATGAAACCACTGAAAACAAAAACACAACAAAGAAGCATTTTGTGGTCTGTAACTCAAGTAGGAAAAATGGGTCTACTTAAATTTGGTTAATGCAAATTCTTTTAAAAACCTCAGAATTCTGACACTATGGTGCTTGCAGAAGTAGCACAAGTCTGATTACTTGAGCAGCTGAGGTGGTAGGATTCCTTGAGATCACCAGCTGGAGACCAGCCTGGGCAATACTGCGAGATTATCTGCTTTTAAAAATAAATCTGTATCCACTACTACAAGCTGGTGATATGACACTACATAACTGCTCAGAAAGGGGGAAAGTGACACCTGATGGTTACAAATGATAGAAATTCGTCTACCATTTTTCCCTTTTAAAAATGTGCAGCTTATTTTTAGGTTGAAAGAAGTAAAAAAGCAAGTTACTGCAGAAAGCAAAAAGGAACAATAAAATTTCCTTTCTTTTACTGAAGGCAACAGAACTACCCACTCAACATATACTTAGTGCCTACTGTGCTCACAAAGTACTGTGAATGGAGGCACTATGAAGCTAGCAATGCTTCAAGGATTCAGATAGTGTTTCCGATGAACTGTGACATCAGTCCAAGTCACACTGCCCCATGATCTTGAACTGAGGGGGACAAAAATGATTAAAAAGCAAAAGAGGAACCAGAAAGAGGGTGCCCAAGGCTACTCTAAAGGCTGTATTTTATTTATATTTTGAAGACTACTTGATACTACATTTAAAAAGTTTACTTCCCAAATAGACAAAGCTCTATTTAGAAACGGGAGACAAATCTTTCATAGCTGAAGCACTTATTACACTCACAAGGAGCGTCCTCCGAAAGGAATGACGCAGAGGACTCTAAACAATACCTTCTGCTTGCAGTAACTAATCTCGCTTGGGATCAGATCCCAACACCCAGCTGGGGCCCTGCAGATGTGAGGCCTGACTCATTGTCGAGCAAACTAACTCTGTACCCAACTAGACGACAGGTGAGGCGGAGGGCACCTTTGGCTTGTTTACGTGATCCCTTAAAGTTTCAACACACAAGGCCTCATGAGAGAGGAAGGCAAGGCCCAAGGGGCGGAAGTGGGCAAGCCATAAACCCTAATTTCTGGAGTCTGCATAAATTCTTTCACAACGGCGCTCTTCCCACCCAGACCCAAGAGGAAAAAATTCTCCAAAACTCATTTTCAAGGAGGATCTGCCGAGAGTGACCCTTCTCAGGCTCGGGCCGGGTCACCGGAGCTGCTGCGGCAAGATGACGCGGGGTAATGGGGGCTCCACGCGGCTGGGGGTCGGTGCCATGGGTGCGAGGTCCCTCTCCCGGCCCCGGCCCGCCGCGCTCACCGCGCGCCCCTCCCGCAGTGGCCTGGCGCACTTACCCCCGGTTGGGACCTTTGGGGATGAACCAGGGCACGACGAAGCCGACGAAGCCCCAGAACACGCTCATCACGATCAAAGGCACCGTGAGGCCGTGATACGCCATGACCGCGGCTGGAGTTGCCAGCCCCTTCCCAGACGCTTCACTTGGGTCCCACCCGGAAGTGTCAACGCCAGACCGCCTGACCCACGCTCTCAAAGCCCCGCCTCTCGCGCCCCACGTGATCCACGGCGCCGGGCCCCGCCCCTCGAGCTCCAGAGCCCCGCCCTCACCTGGCCAGTCTCAGGGCTGCAACTGCTGAAAGAAATGTATCTCAGAACAGAGCTAAGCGTCTATCCCCCTCATCCACAGGACTCAGGAAAGGTTTCAATAAACGCCCTTTAAGCAAAGTGTAGTTAGTGACAACTTTACTTTTTATGCAACAAACATGAAGAAAGTTTAACATAATAGACCACTATTTACTGAATTCCTATGTACGGAGCAATAGACAATGAGCTTTTAGTACATGAGTTGCTTTTGACTTGCTCACTACAGTCTATGAGCTATTGTTATTGTACCTACTCTGCAGTTGAAGAAACTGAGGCCCAGGGAGGAAGTTAACAATCATGCCGGAAGTCACATGGTCAGTGTTAAGGACCAAGATTCCACCACTAATGATCTGAGATATTTTGTTATATTGTGTTATATTGTTATGTTTTTTAGTTTTTTGAAACGGGGTCTCATTTTGTAGTTCAGACTGGCCTTGAATCACCCTCTGGCACAGCCTGGCCTCTAACCCATAGCAATTCACCTGCCTCAGCCTCCCAAATGCTGGGATTACAGGTATGTGACACCATACTCCAGTGATCTGATTTTCAAAGGCAGAGCTCTTAAATATTGTGTTATGGTGTGTCTAGTGCACTAGGCCAGGTTGTGGAGTGACAGAAGTCCTTCAGATACCCCTCAGAGAGTTCACACTCTGGGGAGGAGAGGGACCTGCAAAAAGCCACTAGATAGTGTGAAAGTGGAATGGCTGTTCATGTACACATAGTGCATGTCTTTCCACACTATTAAGCTATTAGCTGGGCTTTGAAAGAGTAGGACTTAGCCACTGTAGTAAGAAGATAAACATAGATGTTCTGATGCTTGCCACGGATTTTCACATACACAAATTATGGTATGCTACAATCTTAAAAGAGGAAAACATTTCTCGCATGCTGAGACTGATTGTTTATAGGAAGCTGCACAGTGAGTTCAAGCCCAGCCTAAACTGCCTAACAGACCAGCCATGGTGGTGCACACCTATAATCTTAGCACTTGGGAGGCTGAGGTGTGAGGATTGGTACAAATTGGAGGTCAGCCTGGGCTACGTAGTGAGTCCAGGCCAGACTGAACTACATAGCAAGACCTCGTCTCAAAAAAATAATAATAATAAATAATAAATAAATAAACTGCATAGCAAGACCTTGTGTCTGAACCCCTCCCCCCAAAATAAATAAAGTTCATAGGAAGAAGCAAGATGCAGAACACAGCTATCAACTAAATCCAGTATCATTTTTTATGGTCTAGTTTCCCTGTCATAGCTACATTCCACTGCCTCACATTACCTCCTGATTTCTTTTTTTACCAAGTAAAATGGGTTCCTAAATTACACAGAAAGTTGTATTAATAATCTCCAACTTGTAACCAAATATACCAGCTTTTCAAACATGACTCTAAGCCTTTAACTGACCAACAGTGCAGGAAACTAGTTGGTATTCTTGTGCTCACAATGCTCCCTGCAAAACTTAGCAGAAGTGTTGTGCTCTTAAACTCTAGCCCATGCACTGCCTTCTCCAAGACCCATTTCCTCCTTATTCCACTCTTTGTATTTGTGGCTGTATCTTGTCCAATTCTACTCCTTGAGAACAGCGACTGTTTCACTGATCTTTGTTTCTGAGAGTACACTGTACAAAGAATATACCTAGTATCCTATTGAGCAAATGAACGTTGTGTCCTTAAGAAAGGGTGAGATCTGTGAGGACTAAATAGAGAAAAAGTTTATTTATTTTCTTTCCCCTTTCATATTGATTTACTTAAGTTGTGGTAACATACATGTACATAAAACCATCTTAACCACTTTTAACCAGACAATTAATCGTATTAATAGTATTGTGTGTAAGCAATCTCTATGTTTTCACGTCCATGAAACAACCTTCCATTTCCCTCCCAATTCCTGTCAATCCTCATTCTGATTTCTATTTTTATGACTGTTACCCCCGTCAGTACCTCCTGTAAAGGGAACTAGACATTATTTATCCTCTTGTGACTGGCTTATTTCACTTAACATGATGTCTTCAAAGTTCATCCATGTTGTGCATGGGACAGAATTTCCTTCCCATGTGTTATGGTTTGGGGCTTTTGCAAGGTGAAAAATACAATATAAGACACATTTTGTGAGATTATTTTATAATGAATCACCCAAAGAATCATACCAAGAGCACCGAAGAATCTATCCACACACTAAACATCAAAGAATCCAGCTGAGGGCCTGAATCCCACTATAATGCGCTGCATGAGTTCAGCTGAAGACCTAGATCTCATAACAATGCCTCTCACAAGTCCCACTGGAAGCCTAGAGTCCATGACAAGTGTCTCATGCAGGACCACTTCACAGATGTGTGTGGGGAAGGCCCAGAGATCAGTGGTGTAAGTAGGAGAGTCTGTGCCAGCAGGATGAAGGATCTGTGCCAGCAAGCTAGGGGATCTGCACTGAAGCTAGGAAGCAATGCTCAAGGTAAGCACCTGAAAAGTACAACTATTCTAAGCAACAGTGAGGTTCCAAGCTCCTCTGAGGATGAGGAGAGCTGAGTTCCTATCAGGAAAGTCAATGCAACAAACTTTTCCAGGAGGCTGAGCTGTTCACCATTTTCCCTTTTGGAGCCAGGAAGTGATACTCAAGATGAGGACCAGAGCTCCTCCAAAGTGAAACATAGCCATTTTCTGCAACAATGAGGTCCCAATCTCTTCCTCAGATGAGAAAGGCCAAGTTCATCAGGAAAGCCAGTGTAAGGAGGTCTTCCAGCAAAATAGCCCAGGAGAACCAGCAGCTTCCAACAGCTCTAACAACTTCCTCAAACAGCTTCCCTAACAGCCTCCTAATAGCTCCTCAGTTCTGCCTTTTATGCTACTGGAAACAATCCTCAGGTGGGCCTCCCACACCCAGTGCCATGCTGGTTCAGTTCAGCTAGGTGTAACAAGTTGACCACCAGTTGGGATCTACCACACTATATAAGGCTGAGTAATACTCCACTGTATGTATAGACTACTTTTTTTTTTTTACTCCATTCATCCATCCATGGACATTTGGGTTGCTTCTACTTTTTGGCTATTGTGATTCTTTCCTGTGTCTTAAGTAAATGCAAATGTTTAGTCTGAAATTGATCTCTGAGGTAGAATGTCTAATCTTAGCCTCTTTAAGAAACAGAGAGCGGCTGGCGAGATAGCTCAGCAGACTAACCACCTACTTAGGCAAGTTCAGGGACCATGTTCGATCCCCAGCACCACACCCTGCACCCAGTCATGCTGAGCCAATGGGCCACTGAGACCAGGCAGAGTGGCATACACCTATAATCCCAACACTGAGGAGGCTGAAAACTCATAGCGATAAGGATCACTATGAGCCCAAGCTGTGGAGTAAGATCTTGTACCAAATACATTTGAGAGAGAGAGAGAGAGAGAGAGAGAGAGAGAGATTAGGGATGTGACTTTTTAGACAGTTTAGTCTAAATCTGTCCATTTTATCCTTTGAGAAACAAGAAAAATCCTTTATCTCAATATCTGTGGTCTAATACTGGCCAACAGCTCCCTCTATCATTCAATCTGCCAAAAACATTTTATTGCTTATTCCAAATGAAAACTATGGGTAAGATTAGGAACTATGCTATATAACAGAAATACTCTGCACCTAGCTTCTAAATTGTAAGACTATAAATAAATAATATAACTGAAAAAAAAAAAGATTAGGAACTATGATCCAGTGACCTACAGAATGTGTAAATACTTGCTGCCTTCAAGATGCTTGAAGATTTTAGGAAATAAGTGAGACTACTAGCAGTGTGGCCCAAGGACCCCTGGGGTGTCCCAGGAAGTCTCCTAGCAGGTGTGAAGGATCTCTTTTGTACTAATGAATCTGAGACTAAATTTTCTTTCCATGCTCCATCTGAAGCAATATATTACAAGCTGGATATGGTAATCTCAGCACCCAGGAGGCTGAGGCAGAAAGATCACCATGAGTTTAGGGCCAGAATGTGTACATAGTAAGTTCAAGGCCAGCCTGGACTACATAGTGAGACCCTGTCTCAAAAAATAAATAAGACAGACAAACAAAGAAAGAAACAAACACCCGACATATTCTACAGACAATGCAGAAGTCCGTGGGAATCCACGGACTTCTGTTGAGCCAGATACTAGAGAATTTTTCAAACAGGGTCAGTCTTCTCATGACTTTTGTTTGTTTTGGGAAAGATAGTTATTTTCCATAAATTTTTTAGTAATGTTAAAATAGTCTGAATTTATTAATTATTTGTTTATTTTGTTATGTCTTTGTGCTTGGGATAGAACCCAGGGTCTACAGCATGCTTAACATGTACTCAACCTTTGAACTGTTCCTGTAGCCCTGTTGCTATTTTTAAATGCATTTTGAAATAAATATTTCAAAATTTTGTTTTAAAGTCTAATATGGAAAACACTGATATAGGGGCCAGGGAGATAGCTCAGGGGCACAAGTGCCTGTCTGTCAAGTGCAAGGTCCTGAGTTCAATCCCTAGTTCCAAAAAAAAAAAAATTGAAATATAACTTGCATAAATGTAAGCTACTTGAGTGCTCAGTAAGTTGTTGTTGTTTGTTTTGTTTTGTTTTTGTTCTGTTTTTTTGTTTTGTTTTGAGACAGGGTCTTACTCTACAGTGTAGGCTCGCCTGGAACTTTCTTATGTAGCCCTAGCTGGCCTCGAACTCACAGTGATACTTATTGTCCAGCCTCTCAAATACCAGGATCACAGGCTTCTGCCAACATACCCAGCTAATAATTTTTAAGTGTGCAAGTAGATCTTAGGATTAAAAAGCTTGAGAATTGCACTGCTAGAAGAAAAGCAGTCTAAGTGGCATAAAGTACAGAAGAGGTGTCGAAACTCTGTTGGGCAACTGCTGAGATGCCTCTGTTTCCTCTGCCAAGTCTTGTAAATAGAACCAGGTGACAAATAAATAAATATTTTAAAAACAAGTTTAAGGCCGACGAGATAGCTCAGCAGTCTAAAGTGCCTGCTTAGGCAAGCTTAGGCAACCACAGGGACTCTGTTTTGATCCCTGGCACCACAAGCTTGCTGCACCAGTCCCACCCCTAGGGCAGGGTGAACCGGCCATAACATACATACATACATACATACATACACACACATACACACATACACACACACACACATAAAGTTAAAAGAAGAAAAAAATTAAAAAACAAGTTTAAAAACTCCAGGCATGTGAGTTACAAAGCTGTGGAGTTATAAACCCCTTTCAAAGTTAATCAAGTATTAAAGTTTCCAGAGAAGCTGAAATTCAAGCACAGTTCATTACCCACTAACCCAGTATGCATGCATGGACTAGGTACCATGGAAGGCCATCACTGTATAGCATAAAGCCTTTCTAGATTGACTGCTACTGTCAGACTTTGGACGAGGTGCTTTGAATTACCTGTTCTGTTGGCTGCTTACAACATCACCAACACAGACACTACTATATCCATGTGTGAACTTTGGAAGTTTGGGTCTGGTGGTATAGCTCAGCCATAGTATGCTTACCTACACCATAAATGAAAAACCTAGAATAAAATATCCCACTTCTGGAGATCAATTGGCACGTGATGATTTCATTGTTTCTGATTGACAAAGAATATTGGATTTTCCATTTGTGCATGTCTACAATGTAGCTGGTGTTTAGGCAATAAATCAACCTTCTATAGCTGTTTTATTAGATATGGGTAATCTACTTTTCTCATGGGGATTTCTTTATGGATCAAACTTTTATTTGTATTTTTTTATTTTTGTGGGACCAGGGTTCGAACTCACGACCTTGCACTTGGCAGGCAGGCACTTGTGCCATGGAGCTATCTCCCCAGCCCCTGTATTTATTTTTTTAAACTTTTAATAAACATCACTTTTATAGTCATACGAACTTTTTCTAGGAGACAAAAAAAATGTACTATATTCCACTGGAGGGAACAGAGTGACCAAGGCTTAAGGTGACACTATTCTGTAGCATTTATAAGCATCATTTATCATACTTTGCTTTCTTTTGTTTTAGGTGATGGGAATGGAGGCTAATACACGTCAGCAAGTGCTCTAACACTGAGCCACACCCCCAGTGCTGGTGTGACTTATTTTTTTTTTAAACTTTATTTATTTATGTTATAGCCGGCTCAGCCTGCTCTGGGGGTGGGGCTGGCATAGCATGTGGTGCCGGGGATCAAACCGCAGTCCCTGTGGTTGCTTAAGCTTGCCTAAGCAGGCACTTTAAACCACTGAGCCATCTCACCTGCCCCGCTGGTGTGATTTATTGAAAAAGAAAAAACTCAAATTTTAAACACTACTGAAAAAAGACCCAAGTCATCACAAGTTAGGAAATGAAGTCAGCAGAGTCGGTAGGTGGTGAGGTCTGGCTTCAGAGGAGATTCAATTACTTGCCTGCCCAGCTCATATCCAGAGCTCTGTGGTTGAACAGCTCCAGTCTGAGTGTGATAGGAAAGCAGACATTCAACAGCTATCTGCAGTTTAAAAGGTTGGAGTCTTCCCAAAATAGCACAAAGAGACTCACTCAAGGGGACGGACATCTGCAAATCTGATAGAAAGGTCAGTAGAAAATTGCTTAAATTCTTTCATTCCAGGAAACAAGGCCATGTCCCAGGGCACCGAACTGGATAGATAAGCCCACCAACCCAGCTTTTTCAGTCCCTTCCCCCTCTGAGGAGCAGCCATAACACTTCAGGGCTGGCCGTAAAGCTTCCTCTGCCTCTGGTGTCTGAACTCCCATGAGAAAAACTTATTTCTGCTCCTGTGAATGCAAGTCCATCACTAATTTCTCCTCAAAGGCAGTGGATAGTTTTGTCATACACAGTATGTTTTTATAGGACTGGGTATTGAACCTAGGACCCTAACACGCAGCTATATCCCCATCCCTTTGTCCAGAGAAGCTCTTCCTGAGTCACTAAGCTGCCTAGTGTTGGCTTGGACTTGCAGTCCTCCTGCCTCAGCCTTTAGGAGTTTTAGTATTAAACTTGTGCTTGCCCAGCACATAGTATAAAAGTAACAAACTTGGCAACTCTGACATACGTACTAGTTTTGCTTCCCTTTTGTTATTGATAGGCCAGTTTCTCAAGAACACACATTCTAGAACAGAGCTAGGATTAAAATTTGCTTTTGGTTTTTTTCCTTTCCATTTATGTATTTGGTACAGGATCTCACTACACAGCTTGGACTTGGACTCGTAGTAATCCTCCTGTTTTCAGCCACCCTGTGCTGGGATTACAGGCATGTACCCCCACACCTGGAATCAGTTGCCGGCTCAGAGCACAGGGCAAGGGGGGTGGGCAGCACATCATGTGGGACTGGAGTCAAACCCTGCTCCCTGCACTTGCCAAAGCAGGCACTTAGTCTGCTGAGCTATCTCACTAGTCCTAAAATCTGCTTTGATACTTAGTTTTTGTTTGGATTGGTGGAAAATAAACCAAGAGCCACTGTCTCTGGGCTACTGCCCCAGCTGAGTTTCTGCTCTTGCTCATGCATTTTTTTTTTTTTTTTTTTTTTTTTTTTGTAGTCGGCTCAGCCCACCCTGGGGATGAGGCTGGCGTGGCATGTGGTATAGGGACCCTGGGGTCCCTGCACTGCCTAAGCTTGCCTAAGCTGGTGCTTTAGACCATTGAGCTATCTCGGCTCTCACACAGTTTCTTACTTGGCTAAGCATCAGCTGATTTCAATGCCAGACTGGGGTCGATTACAGCTTTTGAACTTCTTATCTATCACCTGTATTGGAATAAGTTGCTGAAAATAAGCCAAGTCTAATTCCTAGGCAATAGCATTAATTTCAACTTACTGATGAGAATAATGGCACCTAGGATTCAAACCAGATATCAGATTTATACAGTGAAGAGCTGTATGAAATCTGGTTCTTATGCAGCTTTTGGAGTCATAAAAGATGTTGGTTAAGAATAAAGATAAAACTAGCTGGGCATAGCAGTGTATGCATAGAATCCCTAGTACTAGGGAGGTCAAGACAGGAAGATCACAAGTTTAAGGCCAACCTGGGATATATACGAGCTTTAAGCCAGCCTGAACTACAGTGAGACCTTGTTTCAAAAGAAAAAGCTAATAAAACAAGAATAAAGACAACACTGAAATTAGTAAATATGAACTACAGGATGGATTAACTGGCTAATAGACTTATAATAATCATTAGACAAGACATTTAAGATACTGATTACATAGTTATGTGGTAGGCTGCCATCTATTTTATAAAGTATATACATTTTATATACTTGGATCTAGTTTTCCAAATTTATATGGTTCTAAGAATTATGGTCAGCTGAGCATGGTGGCATAGCCTATAATTGTAGCATTCTGGGAGGCTGAGGCAAGAGGGTGAGAAACTCAAGTTCAGCCTGGGCAATTTAGACTTTGAAAGATCTTGTCTCTGAAAAAGGTAGAGGTAGGGGGCTAGGGAGATAGCTCAGTAGAATAAGCACTTGCCTGGCAAGCACAAGGGCCTGAGTTCAATCGCAGGTTCTGGCAAAGAAAAAAAAAGGTGGAGGTATAACTCAGTCTCAGTGCCTTGGGTTCAATCCCCAGTACAAAACACAAAATAAAACAAATAGAAAAAAGCCCTCATGAAATGCATGTGGAAATTGTTTCTTTGAAGACTACTAAATATACCATCTGTAGGCAAGAGGATGAGAACTAATACCTGACTAACCAAATCAGGCAGGCCTGGTAGGCTGCTAATTCAGTTTCCGCAACCTTAAAAATACACATCTCGGGCTGGCGAGATGGTTCAGTGGTCTAAAGCACCTGCTTAGGAAAGCTCAGGCAACTGCAGGGACTGCGGTTCGATCCCCGGCACCACATGCTGCGCCAGCCCCACCACCAGGGCAGGCTGGGCCAGCCACAAAATAAATAAATAAATAAACAAGCAAACAAATAAAATAAATAAATAAAAATTAAAAAAAAAATACACATCTCTTGCTTCTCACCTAGGGGTCACAAAAGTGGGCTGGGGGTGTAGTTCAGTGGTAGAGCACTTGCCTAGCATATGTGAGGCCCTGGGTTCCATCCTAGCACTGAAAACATAACAAACAATGCTGTTGGATGCATTTTAATCAATGATTTTTCACAAGGGAAGGGAAGATTTTAGATGTGATCCTGAAGGTAAGTCAAGAATGGAGTCAGACCTGGAGTCTAAACGTCAGGCACCAATGGGGGCCAGGAAGGTGAAGGATGCAGGCCAAGGAGCCCTCAACCCACTGCTGATATGATGTCCAAGTTGGCCCTGTTCAGCCAGGTGATTCTCTATGGAGTCTCACACATCTTCAGTGTTGGAAATTAATTAAAGTCATAAAAAACATTGGAGTCAAATGTCATATAGAGGATTATAGTTTTGTGAGTTAGCTCCAGAATTTTAGTTTCCTAGAAGACAGGAGAACAAAGCAGCACCAGGAATCTAGTGAGACCTGATTACACCAGTTCATGCTGTTACTAGAAACCCTATGGTGATTCCAGGATGCCAACTCCTATTGTGACTGCTACTGGATGGGGCCGACTTCTGCTTGAGGGACCAGAGCCATGTCCTTCTCCACTGGCATGAGGGTTCAGGCAGAGGCAGGGCTGTCTTAGCCCTACCAGTGTGCTTTTGCTGGTCCACAGATTAAACATATGAAAGACTAGTAAAGCTAAGCCAGGCACTGGGGGTGCATGCCTGTACTCCCAGCATTCTGGAGGCTGAGGCAGGAGGATCAATGCAAGTTTAAGACCAACCTGGGCTACAAAGTGAGCTCAAGGCCATTCTGAGCTACATAGTGAGAGACCCTACTTCAAAAAGGAACAAAAAAATGAAACAAAACAAAAACAAAAAATAACAAGTGGAGAATTGATTTCATTTATAAAGTGATATATATCACTGAGTTGGAAAGTAGTTCCAATTTTATTCATAAAATTATTAATCGAAAATTGCAAAAATAGAGCCATATGTGAAC
>PVKN010005308.1:0-31104 GCA_004027915.1 Capromys pilorides | reverse complement strand
AGACTACACAGAGTAAAGCTGATTTTGGCTTTGCTCTGCAGTCAGCTCCCCCCAGGGACGCCTCTGCCCTCCCCGCTCCATGCGTGCCCCACTGGCGAAGAAGTCTTGGCCCAGTATTTGCAAGAGCAGCAGCCTAGAGTACCAAGGTCAGTACCGCACATGCTCCCACTTTCTCCCAGACCCCAAGCTCCCTTGCCATCTTCCTCGCTTAACTGCCATATTTGGCCCCACAGTTCTTCCCATCTGCTGCTGGCGCCCTGCAAAGTAGTTCCTCCTTACCCCTACCTCTCAAGCTTCCGCCAGCAGGGTGTGATCCCTGGCTGTCCTCTCAGCGATACAGGTATGTTACAAGGTGAAGAGAACCATGATGGCATGAGAAAGGGTTTTATGGGCTCTTCCTGGATTAAAAGTGCTTTTGTTAGGAGTTCAGTTAAACATTCCTTTATTCATCCCATGACCCCTGAGGAGCCCTTCCCCTGGAGTACACTAAAGGGACTATACAGATTCATCCAGTGAACTTCACAGTCAAGCCAAACAAGTATCCACTTGACCTCACATTTCTTTTCTCCACAGCTGTGCAGAGCATCCCAGTGTTTGGGGCCCTACGTTCCTCTTCATCGTTGCACCAGACGCTGAGAAGCTTGGCCAAGGAGCTCACACAACTTGACCTGCGGCGCTGGGCCAGCTTCCTGGACGCTGGGGTAGAACAGGATGATGTAGAAGAACTGTTACAGGACCTCCACAGCCTGGCCCAGTGCTACCAGGAGAGTGATAGCCTCACAGACTGAAGCTCCCAGGGTGGGGACTTGACTTGCAATAAAAACTACTGGCTCCAGAGCCCTGTGTCCTGGCAGAGGAGCTCAGTGTTTAAGACTGACTACATGGCGCGGGCCTTTATTACACTAGAGACACTGTGTGGACCACAGGACAATAAATATGTACCATCTGACAAAAAGGAGGGAGAAACCCCATTCCCTCAGTGTTCTGTACACAGTGGACTGGAAAGTCTTCACAAGTCTGCCCTGAGAGGCCCAGGATACAGAGCCCTGCCCACCTCACTGTCAGTTTGTCCTTGCCCTCAGTTCCTCTCTACAGTCGTGTGTACAGAGCTTGAGGACTGGAAAGGGAGACAGCAACCCGGTCCCCAGGGTAGGCTGCCTATGGAGCTAGTCCTGAGCAGGTAACACCCACATGCTCAGTCTCACTCATCCAGCTCCTCCTCAGACAGCAGGTCCCCATGGTCTGACAGCTGGTCTGTGTTGCTGGTACTGGTAGCATCATCTTCATCTTCAGAGCTGGCCTCACAGGCCGTGTGAAAGAGCTTCATGAGTTCTCGGAAGCGGTGAGAAACCTAACAGGAGAAAGGCTAGTTCACTGTCCTGAATTAGTCGTACTATGACCCAGGGATTGAATCCTGGGCGCTTAGTCTGCTTTCTCATCAGCCTTATTCTTCCACAGCTACTTTACCCTTCATCAAGTCAGTACCCTCAACTTGTTAGTGCCTCACATCTGCCTCTTGCTGGCCACCCTATCCTTGTGCCAGGCCATCTTGGCTCTACGTGGGCATCCTCAGCACTGCATACTTCCCTGCTGAATACTCACCTCGGCTGGGGTCTTGTTTCCCAGCTGCTGAGAGATGCTGCTGAAGGTCTGTGGCTGTGCTCCTTGCTCCTGACACATAGTGAGGATCACACGGTCTGCTTCCCTGTAACCCACATGTCATGATTAGGCCTTCTAAGCCACACAGGTGTGACCACACACGTTTCTACGTACTTTCTGCAACCTGACCCACCTGGTCCACAGGACAACCTTCTCCCCGGTGGAGCTGACCTTGCTATTATTTGCACACACTGTAGCTTCTGTGGCCTTTGGCTGTTGTTCCCCCTCTGGACCCTTGACCTGCGCTCCACCATCCTTAGCTGGACTCCCTCTGAGGACTTCAGGAGCCATCTCTGAGGTGTCACTTCCCAGTGATGGTTGATGGCTAGAGGGCGACCTATTAGCTCTCCTTGCCCCTGTGCTGCTTGAGGAAAGCCAGGTGTCTTGAACATCTGGCTTCCCGGTCATGTGTCTTCCGACGATGCTGGTCCTTAAGGATGCAGGACTCGAGAAGGGAGCAGAGGGCTCCACAGTACCAGGCAATGTCTCAGGCTGCAAGGCATCCCACACCAGCAAAGAGGCCTCTGAGTCACCCACTATGTTGCGGCCAGCACCCTTTTCATGTCCAGGGGATGCACCAGTGGAAAGAGCCTCAGGCCCAGCCTGGCCTCTCGTGTCTAGCACAGCTGCAGCTGGAGGGTAAAGAGAAGGCTCTGGTTTGGGAGGTGCTGTGCCTTCTGAGAGCTGTTCAGTAAGAGGCACTTCTTGAGAGGACAGCAACATGCTCTGCACTGTTGATCCTGTGTAGAGGAAAATAAGGGTGTGGACAGGATCAGGGTGCACCTTAGAACTGAAAACTGCTGCCCTTAATTCTATGAGATAGGTAGTCACTGGAGAAAAACCACTGGTTGAATACAACAGGTTTCCATTGTTCCCATCAGCCAAAGATACACCTTCTCCATCCTTCAAAGGCTGCTCTGCAAGCCAGGCTGAGCAGTTCAGAAGAAGGTGGCCACTCACCTGGAGCAGGCGCCTCCCCCTTCCGGGCAGCCCTGCCAGCCCTGCTCTGCAGAGCCTCTGTGCTCTCCCGCTCCTCCGGGGTCTCCTCTTCCACCAGCTCCTTGCCCTGCCCTCCTTCCTTTGCACCACGTATAGGACTGGCTCCTCCACGGGGGCTGCTGTTCACAGATTCCTGTGGCTCCTTGTGTTTGTAGGGTTTGCTGTCACAGACCTGTAAGGAGGGTCCTCTGTGTCAAGGTCATGTTGGCCCATATCTCAGAGGCCATATTCTGTGCAGGCTCCAAGAATTTTAAATGGCCCGAAGCAGGAGACCCTACTACTATGAGGACTGCAGTTTTGCTGTGAAATAATTGCATTCTAGAGAACCTGAATTATCTTTAGAGTTTCTTCTTTTTTTATTTTTATTTGTTTGATTGTTTGTTTATTTATTTATTTTGTGGCTGGCTCAGCCTGCCCTGGTGGTGGGGCTGGTGCAGCATGTGGTGCCAGGGATTGAACTGCAGTCCCTGCAGTTGCCTGAGCTTGCCTAAGCAGGCGCTTTAGACCACTGAACCATCTCGCCAGCCCTAGAGTATCTTTCTGACATTTCACTTAAAATAAAGAAACCACGGGGCCGGTGAGATGGTTCAGTGGTCTAAAGCGCCTGCTTAGGAGGGCACAGGCAACTGCGGGGACTACAGTTCGATCCCCGGCACCACAAGCTGCGCCAGCGCCACCACCAGGGCAGGCTGAGCCAGCCACAAAATGAATAAATAAAGAAACAAACAAACACAACAAGAAAACAAATAAATAAATAAATAAAAATTAAAAAAAAAAAAAAAACCACAATTCTAATTTCAAAAGTTTTATTCATGGAATATATATATATATATATATATATATATATATATATATATATATATATTTATTTATTTATTTTAACACTGGCAGTTAAACTCAAGGCCTTAAGCTTGTAAAGCAGACACTATGCTGCTGAGCCACATCACTAGCCAGGATTGTCTCTAACAAAGCAAAATCTGTTTTATATTTTTTAAAATTCATAGGGGCTGGGGAGATAGCTCTGGCAAGTGTAGAGTCCTGAGTTCAATCCCTGGTACCACAATTAATTAATTTCATAGACAGGTTATGGCAATGTACTACCTATACATTATAATCTTTCTAGAAATTCAAGGAAGTAAGAACCAGTGGCAGAAAGCAACACTGACAACAACATGTCCTGAGGTCACTCAGACTACTAGACACCCTCAGTCCCAGCAACCCGGGCACCTAGGCACATTCCTCACCTTGCTGCCACTACAGTGGTTACAATTTCTCCGCTTGTTCTTCTTCAGCTTGGAATCAGGACCCCCTTCATGGCAGGAACAGGTACAGTCCTTGGCCCCATCTGGCCACTCACTCTCCTAGAAGATACCTAGGCTTGATTAGTTGCCAAGTATTTTTAGCACCAAGAGAGGAAGCTAACTTGCAAGCCATCTAAAGAAGCCCCTCCCAATAATCCTCTTTTTTTTTTTTTTTTTTTTTTTTTTGTGGGACCAGGGATTGAACTCAGGTCCTTGCATTTGCCAGGCAAGTGCTTATTCTACTGAGCTATCTCCAGGCAGGCACTTGTGCCATGGAGCTATCTCCTCAGCCCTGCCTTTTCTCTTAATACCTTCATATCCTACTGGCTGGGGGAAACCAACAATCCAATGTCCACTAACCTATTATGAATCCTAGAAACAATCCCTAAATGGCCCAGGTCAGCCTATCTCAATGCCCAGATGATCCAAGTCTATGAGACTGAAGCAAAGTCACTAAGAGGTCCAAACGAGAGCAATCTACTCTGTCAGCTGCTAGGTTTGTCTCCCTGGTGTCTTAACTCTCTTCTCCAAAACTTTCAAGAAAGGACTCTGTACACACAGGATTACTCGGTGATACTGTTTCATAGACCCAAGACCTAAACTATGACTCCAAGTACAATGAAGAAATTAAAATAGGTTAAATAAATTGCCCAAGGTTGTTCTAGAATGAAGCCATTTTTCTACAGGAAAGAAAAAGATACAAAGAAACATGGGATTAAAATGCTTTTGAAGAACAATAAGTTTGAGCAGCTTCTACAGGTGCATTATCTGGGTTAACAGCACTGCCAATCGTTAAACTGGACCCTGGCATAGCCTCTCTGCACTTCAGCTACTTCTGCAAAATACACACAATCATCTTTCCAAACCAGATATAGTGACATACCTCTGTAATCCTACCTCTCAGGAGGCTGAGGCAGGAGGATGGCCTTGAGTTGAAGGACAGCCTGAACTACATAGCAAAACCCTATCTCCGAAAAAAACCATAACACTGGGCTGGCAAGATGGTTCAGTGGTCTAAAGCGCCTGCTTAGGAAACTTTAGGCAACTGCAGGGACCCTGGTTCGATCCCCGGCACCACAAGCTGCGCCAGCCCCACCCCTAGGGCAGGCTGAGTGGGCCGTAAAATAAATAAATAAGTAAATAAATAAATAATTAAAAACAAAAAAACCCATAACAACCTCCCCAGCCCGACAGAGACAAAACATTCCACGGGATTATTGTGAGACATGAGAGTCAATAAGCAACGTAAAAGCATTCCAAGTGATATTAGCACTTGATAACATGACTAAGTATTATCTACTGTCATCATAAATATAGGAATCTTTAGTACTTTCTCTCATGAATAAAAGTCAAAAGATCAACAGTAAGAAAGCAGCCTGGGGGGCTAGGGAGATAGCTCCCTGGCACAAGTGCCTGCCTGGCAAGTGCAAGGTCGTGAATTCGAACCCTGGTCCTGTGAAAAAACAAACAAACAAAAAAAGAAAACAGCTTGGCAAGTATGAGGTCCTGAGTTCGATTCCTACAATAAATAAAAAAAAAAAAAAAAGAAAAGAAAAGAAAATGGTCTTGAGCCAGGGAAAAAAAGGGCAAACAGCCTTCTAACTAGGGACTCCTGGAACTCAATGTGTCTATAATGTTCCTGGGCTTGTGGTGTCGAGAGCCGTCAAGACATCCAGACTGTTTTTCAAAACCCAGGAGACACTGACCAGAAGCTCTAGACTAAAAGAGAGAAACACCTAGGGAAAAACTCAGGCTTAATTCATAAGAAGTGAATAATCCTCAAAAGCCTGGCATACCTTATCATGATTTTGTACCCCAACCTCTTTTCTTCTCTTGCTCTTTGAGGCTGTGGCTATCTTGGGAGGTTCTTCTTCCTCTTCCACATCAGGCAGTGCCACTTCTTCAAAGCCATCAAACTGGGAAGGAGTTGGTGCCACTGAACACAGACTCCAGGCTGATACCCTCCCGCAAGTGGCCTTCCCTTTCACACCCTGCTGTAGCCTCAGGGCCTGTACCTCATACTCTTTCTCTTCAGTCCAATTTATCTCTTCAAAGTCACCTAGCCGGCTTGCTGCTGGACGCAGATGGTCAAAGAAGATGGAGAATTCATCCTGTAGGTGATCATGACCCTTGAGGAGCTGCCACATCTGTGTTTTGAGCTGAGAAGAGTGGTAGAGACAAAGATGACATCTCCAGAGATTCTTTTTTTTTTTTTGGGACTGGAGTCTCCAGTGATTCTTGAAGTCAGAAATCAAAGCAATCACATACGCTGCCTCATTCTACTCTCTATATTGGAGAATTATCAACATTCTCCTCTGTCTCCCAGCTATAGGGGCAGGGTACTGCAAACAGATCTGATTTGTGATGAAACTATTTCCCAAACAAAGTGAAGAGGCTGGACCTCAGCATCGCCTTCCATCATGTCAGCTGTCATGGGGCTCAGGATGCAGTGGTGAACCCCTCCCTAGCTCTGTTTTATGCTATGAGTAATCCTAAAAATTCCCTTACTCTTTCTTCAGGAGCTGGACATTCAAGAGCAAAGGGTATAGAACAGATTAAGGGGACACACACACATACAAAAAGAGCCAAAGGCCCAAATGACAGAAAGGAAAACACACCTCTGTGATCTCATGAGGAACGCAGTCAGAACAGCCCTGGAGGACCTTGATAATCTTCTGGTGGTGTGAGGGGTTTTCTGCAAAGCAAATCTCTAGCTGCCGAAGGAACTTACGACTCTTCTCAAAAGCCTGCTGCTCCTCAAACTACAAGAATGGAAGAAGGCAAAAGAGGAGTCAGCTACACAGAGTTGGCTCTCGAGTGCACAAAGGAAAAGAATGAAGCGTGTGAGGACATGGGCTTGGCAGGACTCTGGTGGGAAGTCTAGCCACCTTGGGTCCCACGAAAACTGAGATTTGAGTCAAAGATTCAAGAGCTGTGAACATCTCAAACTATTTACTGTGTTCTGGATTATGAAATAAAGATACTCAAAGATACCTAACTCATCTGAGAAGATGGGTGCCATGTGCATGGCCACCACTGTCCTGTAACTGGCATAATACCATCACAATATCCCCTGTTCCCTTTCTTGCTCTTTTCAATCATCATGACAAGAAGCCCAGGACAAGTGGGACAGCTCTTGTGCTGAGATTTCTATTCTTCCACATTTGAAACAGCACCTGCCACCATGGCCTTTCTAGATCACTGTGTGTCAAAATGGTGCATGGCTGATCCCACACCAACTCCTAATTCCCTGGGCTCTTTCCCACTTTAGCTTTCTGTAAAACATTTTTTTTTTTTTTTTGTCTTTTTGAGACAGGGTCTCGCTATGCAGTACAGGCTGGCCTTGAGCATACTGTTGTAGCCCAGGCTGGTCTCGAACTCACACCGATCCTCCTGCCTCAGCCTCCCAAGTGCTGGGATTACAGGCATGCGCCACCACGCCCGGCTTGTAAAACATTATTAATATAAAGCACATATACAAAAAATAAAGCATATATATATATGCTACTTATTTCATAATCTATACATTATTCACTATGTAACTTTACATATTAACACCTAACTTTCCCAAAGAAAATGTAAAGTCCTTAAAAGCACAGCTTTCTCCATTACTGGGGATTGAACTTAGTGCCTCCACACTGAACTATATTATATTTCCAATCCATTTCTTATTTTTTATTTTGACACAGGATTTAAATTGCTGAATTACCCAGGCTGAGCTCAAATGGTGTGGCCTCCCAATTGCTCAGATTAGAAGTATGCGCCCCTATATCCAGCCCTAGCCTTTTCTAACTGTTGTATTCCTAGCAGTTATAATGAATACTTACTAAAGAATGTCTATCTTATACCATAGAGGGGCAGAGAAACTAAGGAAGGTCTCCAGGGGCAACTGAAACACTCTCACATGCCCAGAAAGTAAGTGAGCCATGCTGGGAGAGGTCATGCATGCCTGTAAGCCCCAGCACACAGGGGAGCTGAGGCAAGACACTGGCTGAGGTACAAGCCCAGCCCAGGCAACTTAGCAACAATCTGTTCAAAAAGGGGGTTGGGGCGACAGGATGTATTTCAATGCAAAGGTCCTAGGTTGATCACAAGGCAGGGAAGGCAAGGGAAGGCCAGGAAGGGGAGGAAAATGTGAGAAGAGGGTTAGGAAGAACCCTCTAAAAAGACAACTCTTATCACCTTAGGAAAAGAGACATGGAAAACCTGCTAGAGGCAGTCAGGAGACTGTAACAGTCTTAACCTACTTCATTCAACCTATTTCCCTCTGACCCAGGAATCCTGTGTGCTATTTCACCCATTTACTTACTAATCCACAGGCTAGAGCTTGCTCAGGCAACAGGAAAGCAGCAAAGTCTTTCAACAGCTGAGGCCAGTCTTGGAGCAGAATCTGTAGGCTTTTATAGAGATCCACAGCTGTTTGCCTCTGAGAACTTGACTCAAACTCATAGATGACCTGAAGGAAGTCTTCATACTTGCCAGGGATGTGCTGTAGTGCTTCTCGTACCTACACAGAAAGACTTCCCATCATCAGCACCCTTTCTTTGAGTCCAAGAAAAGGGAAGGGACAAGGGACAAATAAAAAGGAGGAATCATGGCCAGCGAGCACCAAGAACTACACTGCAGGGACTCTTCTGAGGGGCCTTCAGAGCTGATGGTTAATAGAAGACTTGGGCAACAATAAAAGTAGAACAGAAGCACCAAGAAAAGCTTCATTTTCCAGAGACCACAGCCTTGCCCACAAAACAAGCTAATGCTTTTCTCTAGCTCACAGCCCGAAGTTCTTCTGATTTCAGCACCATAATTAAGTATTTCAATGTAGTCCCATTAGAGGGTACACAATACATTAATCCAGAGTGTTAGTAAGATATTAAGAGATCAAACAAAGCGATAACTATCACTGCCAGTACTTTAGTTTACTAGCAGGATGAAATTCTGGAATAAGCTGATTGCCAAGAGTCAACTACCCAGGACATAGGTTCTGAGGTCTACACTGGCCAGGGTCCCAATAATCCCTATTCTAGTGTCTGTGGCTTTAGAGAAGTCCCCATTAACTCCGCCAGTGGAATCATAACCTTTTACTGACAATGGAGTTATCACCTTTCCCCCAATCTCCAGGAAAGAGAGATGATTCTATGGTGCTCACAATCAACCCATGCATGATGAACTTTGTGTCTTCTTGGAGATCTTTTTTTGGCACCCCAGCCCACAAACTCTGTCTTCTTACAGTTCTCTGTTAAAGAGTTCTTTTTGTAATTTTAGCTAAGCTAAGGCACAACTAGACAACCCATTACACCGTTTGAAAATCAGACTTTGCTTTCTTTTGGCATTACTGAGAATTGAACCTATGGCCTTGCACATGGCAGGCAGGTTCCTCACCACTAAACTATAAGCTGAGCCATACACTTCATTTTTTTCTTTTTTTAATGTATTTGGTACAAGGTCTCACTATGAAGCTCAGACTCATAGTGATCCTCCTGTTTTCAGCCTCCTCAGTGCTGAGATTATAGGCATGTGCTACCATGCACCAACTCAGTGGCTGGGGAGGGCGTGGCCAATGTGGCATGTAGTTACAGGGATCAAACTCTGGTGCCTACATTTAGACCACTGAACTATCTTGCCAGCCCTCAACACTTTTTTTTTTGCAGTCCTGGGGATTGAATTCAGGACCTTGCGTTTGTTAGGCAGGCACTTATTCTACTGAGCTATCTTCCCGGCCCCTCAACACTTCATTTTTAAAACATCCATTTTGATTGACAAACAGCCATATTCATAGGGTCTGGCAGTAACAGAAGCAGCATTTGCCTACCCTGGTCAGATAAGCTTGGGCAAAGGCTAAGTCCTTCTGCTCCCTGAGTGGGTCCCGCTCCAGAATGTCCTCATCATACAGCAACAACAGCTTGGAGGTGTCCTTGCTGGCCCGAGCCCGACTTCCACGCTTGCTGCGAGCTCTGTGGTTGCTCCGGCCCTTTCCAGCAGCTCTGATGCTCTCTCCTTGGGTACATATGAAAAGATTATGTTTTGGATGTAATCTCTGTTCTGCCCATCTTCCTCACATCACACACCACCCTATGCAATTCTAGTCCACGTCATGTAGCAGGGAGGAGTGGCATGGAAATTGACAGAAAAGCCAAGCCTGCTCACATCCACACAAGGCCTGCAGCAAAATTACATTACATGAGGTGACAAGGTGCCAACTGACCAGTATATTCTGAGACAGAAATCTAGAGTGGGTGTGGTCTTATGTTAGATCTTCAAGGCTTTTTTTTTTTTTTTTTAAGGTACTATGTCTTGATGAGGAACATTGATTGTTTTATCTTTTTGAGACAGGGTTTTGCTCTGTCTGCAGTGCAGGATGCCCCTGAACTCACTTTGTAGCCCAGACTAGCCTCAAGCTCACAGCAATCCTCCTACCTCAGCTTCTCAAGTGCTGGGATTTTAGGCAGGAACACTGTTTTCTGAAATAAACACAGGTCGAACCCATGCACAATAGATAAGTCAAGAACCAGTATGAAAACTCTGAACTAGTACCAATCTAGCAGCTGAATCAAATCAAATCAAACGTTTCTGAACCTCTCTGTTCCACAATGGCACAGTTAATCCTACATTTGGAAAAGGGAGGCTGCAGGGCAGACTGAGATTTTCTCTAGACGGTCAGCCAGTGTGTCAGCTGCCTACTATGCACATTTGCCCCTCACACACTGGCCACACTCACCAGGTGGGATTCTATGTGTCTCCACTTCAGGTGCAGTCTTGGGGGACACCAAGGTAGAAGGGGGCTTCTCGGCAGTGTCTCCAGCTATGTCATCTATCATCTCATCCTCTTTCTGCAGGCTTTCCACTCCTTCTGCTTCCTCTTCTTCTTCTTCCTCTGGCTCAGAATTCTCCTCCTGGGAGTTCTCTTCCTCAGATTCCCCCTCCTGACTCATGCGCCTTTCAGATGCCAGCCAAGTCAGTTTCTCCATTGTTTCCTGCAAAGCCCCAGACAGCGCTTCTAAGCCACCTTCAGTGGCTCAAAAGAATACTAATACCTGGTGCTGTGTCACAGGATCTGAGGTCCAACCACAGAGGCCAAAGCCTCCGGAACAGGGGACCCAAGGCGTTTTCTTTGTTTTGGGTTTTTGAAACAGGGTGTTCTATGCAGGCCATGCTAGCCTTGAACTCAGTATAGAGCCCAGGCTTGTCTTGAATTCACAGTGATCTTCCTGCCTTAGCCTGCCAAGTGCTGGGATTACAGGCATACACCATTGAGCCCAGCCCCAGGAGCTTTTTAAAAGGTTCCTCTATAACGCACTTTTCTTTTGTCACAGCCCAAACTTGTGAGCTGTTCTTTTTCCTTATCTGTAGTGCTAGATAATGAATTCACAATCTCACAGGTTAGGCAAGTGTTCTACTGCTGAAGTACAATCCCAACCCCAAGGAATTATTATTTTCTGAGCACTTTATAACATGTAAGGTGGGGGTAGGGAGATAGCTCAGCGTCCTAACCAACTGTCTAGCAAATGCAAGGACCCAGGTTCTAGCCCCAGTACTGCATGTCGAGTAGGACCCAAAATCTATGCTGGCTAATGAAACTGGGTGTGGTGGCACACATTTGTAATTCCCAGTGTTGGGAAGGCTGAGACACAAGGATAACTGAGTACAAGCTGTGTAATGAGACCCTGTGCCAAATCATTTAAAAAACAAAATACAAGGTGATTCAATTTAATCCTTAAGTGAGTTTAACTCAAATATAATAGGTTAGGGGCCCGGGAGATAGCTCTGCAGCACAAGTGCTTATCTGCCAAGTGCAAAGTTGTGAGTTTGAACCCCGGTCCTGGCCCCCCCCCATATATCTATCTATCTATCTATCTATCTATCTATCTATCTATCTATCTATCTAGATAGATATATTTATATATATTTATTAGGCAAAAGTTTACCCTTTCTCTCTCATTTCACATTAAACCCCAAATTATGTCACATAAAGGCACTTCAAAGTCAAACACGAATGCTATTAGGACTATGTCTAGTAAAGCAAGCAAGCAGGCAGATGAGCCAGGTACGATAGCGCATGCCTATAACTCCAGCACTTGGGAGGATTGCTTGAGGCCGTGAGATGGCTCAGCAGTCTAAAGTGCCTGCTTAGGCAACCACAGGAACTGTGGTTCAATCCCCAGCACCACATGCTGTGCCAGCCCCACCCTCAGGGCAGGCTGAGCCTGCCATAATATAAAGTGTTAAAAAAGAGGATTGCCATGAGTCTGAGGCCAGCCAGGGCTACATAGTGAGTTCAAGTCTCAACTATACAGCAAAACTCTGTCTCAAAAAACAAGAGGCACATGGCAGATAAGCTAAACATACTACTGCATCCCCAAAATACTTGAGACTCCTCCTCAGGTCTTACCTGGAGCTCAGGCACAGAAAGTACAGACTCCTCAGATGCTGATGACATCTCATCTTCCTCATCCTGGGTGAGGTCATCAAAGTCCTCTTCTTCCTCTTCCTCAGGTCCATCCTTTTCTCCTCCAACGTCTGGCCCAGCTGGCGTCTCTGCTGATTGAACATCAACACTGGATGTCTCTTCAGGCTTCGTCAGGGGACTGCTCAGGACCATCTCTGGCTCCATGGAAGATGAAGCAGTGCTTGGGGAGCCTTTGCTCACATCCTCGACTGCATTTCCCTCATCAGAAGGCTCTTGAGAAGCTGAAGGGGTGTGTGCTGGCTGACTCCTCTCCTCCTTCTGCAGGACTGCCTGCCTTTTCAACACTCTAGCAGTGCTCAACTCTTCCCATGGGGAGCCAGTGTCCAATTCCATAAACCGTTCCTTTTTTATTTCATCACAAATGTGCTGCCCAGGAGACTCACTGGAGATCACCTCCCCAGGGTCTTCAGGTTCCATCTTTACAAATTCCTTTAAATCACCAGGGGAAGAGTTTAGAAATCCCTGAAAACGCTGAGGCAGTGGCTCCAGACCTTGTCTCCCCTCCTCTGTTTCCCCAACAGTTCGACCACAAGCACCGTTTTCTGACAATCCCGCCTGGCTTTCTCTACTGTTTGCCAGAAGCCTGGGGCTATGCTCCTCTTTGGGGAAGACAGGAGCACAGAGAGGGGTTACTTCTTGGGGTTCTAATTTGGGTTCCAGGCTTTGAAAAGCATTTTTCCCTTCAATCAAAGGACAGCCAATGTCCACACTCACTTGGGCCTTATCTTCAGGAGTGGAGGACACGGAGAGATTCACGGAATTGCCAGAAACAATTAAGGGCGGGATGGAGGAAGCCACAAGGGGCTGGCTCAGTGGACAGGGAAAGGAAGTAGGGTTAACCAGGAGGGTGGTGATGGGAATGGTTTGGGGGCTTGGGGCTACAGCTGCATTGACGGGTTGGATCATGTTACAACCACTGCCCAGGCTCACAACCTTCACAGTAGTGGCAGGAACAGTAAAGATAACAGGTGCAGAGTGAATCAGGGGAGCAGGTTTGGGACAAGGAAAGGTCTTGGCCCCCTTTCTTCTGGAGGGTTTCCGCCTCACACATGGCTTTCGAAACCTAGAAGGGCCCAGTGAGGGCAGCATTACCTTGGGCACAGGGGCAGAGAGGAGGGTCTGGGACTCAGACAGAGGGAAGCTGGTCCTGACTTCAGGGGGCACAGCAGACAGTGCTGCAGATGACTCAAAGCTATCATCACCACTGAGCCCCAGTGGAGGGACTCTAGGAACAGTCTGCAAGACAGTGGCAGGCTGGATCAACTGAGGGATCCGGGTCACCATTTTGCTTGGAGGAACTGATGATCGTTTCTGTCTCCAAGTCTTCCTGGGAAAACGGTTAGCAGCGGGCTTCAGCTTCAACACTACTCCCTTGGGCAACAGCAGGGGGTACCGAGTCTCACTCCCCAGTTCTGATCTGGCTTTTTCCAGGCCTTGCTCTGCACTGATCTCAGTGGTCCCAGTCACATTTCCTACTTCCTTGGCACCATCAGCTATGTGTCTCAGCTCATCCTGGATGGATGGCAGACTAGCCTGTTGGGAACAAGAACATTCACGCTCATGTCAAATCTGGGGAAACAATAGGGCTTTCCAGAAAACAGAGAACTTTCCAAGAATCTTCTCTGAATTTCCTATAGGAAACTAGCATTCTACCTACTATTTCTCTGGCAAGTGCTTATTCTACTGAGCTATCTTCCCTGCCCTACCTACTATTTGATAAGGTTGCAAAAATCCCCAGAGGGATGGACAGAAAAGGGAGGAAGAGCAGATAAGGAAGATCCCTGAAGTAGTCTACCACTAAAGCTTGAGAAGCTGCTAGTGGCCTTCAAGTTCCCACCAGCATTTCCAGTGAGTTGCCTCCCACAGCCTCTGAGGAGGAGGTCGTACCTTTAACCAGAAGGGGAGCCGGTGCTCTTCCCTCTCAATAGGTGGCTTCCACTGATGGGGCTGGACCTCTTCACAGCACTTTAACAGGACTGGCAACTGTTTGGTCTTCTTATAAAACTGAGCATGAAAAAGTAAAGCATGAGTTATATCCCAGAAATACTGTCTCTGTCAGGCTGGAGAATGAGGCAGGCAGTTTCGATTGGTCTGTCTGTCTCTCTCACTTTCACACACACACATATGTTAAATGTTGTGCATTTCTAATTAAAATAATCTCTAATTAATAGATTTTAGAATCATTCAGTATCTTCTGTCCATTCCTATTCTGGCTGCCAGAAATATAAGGAAGTAAAACAGGCGGCAGATGGTCAGAGGCCTTTTTTTTTTTTTAATTGCCAGCTCTGCCTGCCCTGGGGTGGGAATGGCGCAGCATGTGGTGCTAGAGATTGAACCACGGTCCCTGCAATTGCCTAAATTCACCAGAGCAGGCACTTCAGACCGCTGACTTATCTTGCTGGTCCCTAGAGGCCTTTTCTTTTACCTCTGCTCCTGCTTTACAACTGCAATCCTGTCTCAAAAAAGACCAAAAACAAAGACAGACAGACAGACAGACAGACAGATTCTCACTATGTAGTTAAGGTTAGCTTTGAATTCATTACATAGCTTGGGCTGGCCTGAACTCAATTCTCTTGTTTCAGCCTCTCAAGTGCTGGGATTAAAGGAGTGCGCCACCATGCCCAGCCAAGCAGTGTTGCTCATGGTATGATTTATAGAAGCTGAATCAAAACTGAGGAGCCAGGCAATGTGTGATGTGAAGGCGTGAGGCGTGAGGTCTGAATGAGAAACACCAGTGAGTGAACCCAGCAATAAGAAAGTCCAGAAGAAAGCAGAAAAAAAAGAAAACACTGAGGATGAGTAACTAGAAACTATGGTGCTGATCAAGCAAAGACAGGCATGAGGCCTAGCTCTGTGCACTGCAAAAATGTCATAGCAACAATGTCATGGAGGAGGGAGGTAGGCAGGGCCATCTGCCCTTGGTAGTAGTCAGTAGCAACAGAAGGGCACAGAGCAAGGCAAAAGTTCAGTTTGGGGGTGTCGGGAAGCAGCCAGGTTGACAATTCCTTTAAGGAGTCAATTATACTGAGCTGAAGCTCAAGAGAAAAATCTGGACTAAAAATACAGATGTAGGGCTGGGGAGATAGCTTCATGGCACAAGTGCCTGCCTGGCAAGTGCAAGGACATGAGTTCGAACTCCAGTCCCATAATCAATCAATCAATCAATCAATCAATCAATCAGATGTAAAGACCACCAGAAGCCAAGTGATACTGAAAGTCAGGGCCATGCATGAGAGTGCACCTCCCGCTTCTTCTCTAACCCAGCCTAAGGTACAATTTCCTTTCACCTTTCCCACAAACTCAGGGAAGACTCTACTCAGCTCCTCAGATATCCTTAACATCCTCCTCAAACTTGATCCCTAGCAAAAGTCCACAAAAGCCCCAGCTTTCTTTGTCTCAGGTCAGAGGATCTACTGACCCATCTGCCCTGGATCCTCTCTGTGTCTTTGGAGTTAGGAAAGGCTTTTTTAATCTTTCCTATCTCTTTACTGTGCTGCTGAAAAACCTATCAGTGAGACCCAGTCTCAAAACTGGAAAAAAGAAAGGAGGGAGGGAGAGAGGGTAGAAAGAAGGGAGAAAGGAAGAAGAAAATTAAAGAAAGGAGCTGCTAGTGTGCCAGTGTGGAAGTTCTGGGTTGAATTCCTACAGTAACAATAACAACAAAATTAAATACTGTGCAACTGATATTACTATTTAAATTAAAAAGCTTTAGCAAGACATAAGTATAATGAAGTTACCCTTTCAAGTTACCCTTTCAAGAGAAGACTATGGCTAGAAGAAACCAAGAATTTGTGAAAACTTGTAAGACTTGAACAATTTCATATTTAAGGAAATATTATATACGAGACAGAAGAGAAAGAAAATAACCCTGAGGAAAACAATGGACAAATGTCCCTGAAAAGGGGAATGAGGCTAGGGCACAGGTAAGAGCAATGAGCAATTATAGCCACTGACCCTTAGAGGAAGCGGAAAAGTAGACACACAGGCAGAACGCAGGGTGGCGGTTCTGGAGGCGCTCACCTTGATGATGTTGTCTGGGGCTCTGTTCTGGTTGAGGTTCTTGATCCTAACTGTCAGCTGGTGGGCAGTCTTGCAGGTGAGCAGGTACTTGCTGATCAGAGGCTTAGGAAGCTCAGTCCCTTCAAAATGCTTCAGTCCTAAAGCTAGCAAACTTAGGAAAGGAGCAATGGCAGCACATTGCAATTTAGTCCATGCTTTTAAAAATCCTTCCTGGGTACACAGTGAGGTCGAGGCCCACCTGCACTACAAAGTGAGAACCTGTCTTAAAAAACTAACTGAACATTAAAAAATACAAACCCTCCCCAGACTATTCTTGCCTCTCTCTCCCCTCCCTCCTTCCTTTTCTTTTTTCCCAATTGTTTGTTTTTGAGACACAGTCTTGCTCCAAACTCCAGGCTGGCCTTGAACTCATGGTGATCCTCCAGCCTCAGCCTGTTAAGTGCTGGGAGTGCTGGGATTATGGGTTAAGGGTCACCATGCTCAGCCACCAATATGCTATAAACCACTTTTTCTACATCAAATCCTTACTCAACCAGCTATGATAGCCCACATCTATAACCCCAGCATTCTGGGACACTGAAGCAGGAGAATCACAACTTGAAGCCTTATTTGGTTAACTTAGTGACTCAGAGAAACTCCATCTCACAAAAACTCTTAAAAAGTACTAGGGATGTATCTCAGTGTGAAGGGCCTGAACTCAATCCCCAGTACTGCCAATAATAGTAGTAATAATTCTTTTTTTTTTTAAAATGTATTTGGTACAGGATCTCACTACACAGCTCAGACTCCACAGTGATCCTCCTGTTTTTTAGCCTCCCTAGTGCTGGGATTACAGGTGTGCAGCAACATGCGTGATCTAGGTGGCCAGCTCGGCACACCCAGGGTGGGGCTAGCGCAGCACGTGGTACCAGGGATCGAATACCCCAGTCCCTACCCTTGACAAGCAAAGGCTTAGACGGCTGAGCTACCTCACTGGCCCAAGTAATGATAATTCTTATACACATTTTTGGCTACTTAATTAATATTCAATTTCTATAAACAGTAAAACACAGGGCAGGAGAGATAGCTCTGTGGCACAAGTGCCTGCCTGGCAAGTGCAAGGTCATGAGTATGAACCCCAGTCCTGCTAAAAAAAAAAAAAAAAACAGTAAACACTTACTTGTCCTCAGCCTTAGTGAAGATGAGTTTATCCTGTGGATTCTTTGCCTTCAGGGAACACAGTGGAAGTAGTTCTGGATACATGAATACTTTACTTGTGGCTAGGATCCAAGCGACTTGCTTTGGCAAACAGGAAAATTCATAAACTATAAGAAAAAACAACTTAGTAAGTGCAATTCTTGGACTGAAAAAAGTTCACAAAGGCTTTTGAATGCATTTCTGTGTTTTAGTTTATCTGACTTAAACCCCTCGCACTCACCCACTCCCTCAAAAATTTTCTAGTTTCTCAACCTGAGATACCCCTAAAAGCAGCTTCACTTAACCTCAATAAAAATTAATTCTTTTATTCTTTTCTACGTGGAACGCTTAACACACATATTAACAAATACAAAGCACCTAGTAATGCCTGGAATATAGTGTACTCTCAACATCTTTTTTACATCCTTCCCCCTTTAAGTCCCTGAAAGATAAGAGACCTTCCACAATGCGTTTTTCAGGATGAGATTCCAACTTCTCGGGGCCAGGAATATAGCCCAGTGGCACAGCGCCTGCCTTGCAAGTGCAAGGTACTGAGTTTGATTCCCAGTATTAAAAAGAAAGAAAGAAAGAAAGAAAGAAAGAAAGAAAGAAAGAAAGAAAGAAAGAAAGAAAGAAAGATTCCAACTTCTTTAATCTCCACAAATCTGGCAGTCCAAATTTTATTTTTATTTGACTCTTACTTAACTTTTGAAGTTCTCCTAGACTCCTCCTAAGGTTGGTAACAAAAAAATCATGAAGACAATGAAACAATTCAGTCTCATTCATTTCTGTCTTCAGCTCTAAGCTTCTCAATTCCAGGCACTTCTCCCTTCTACATATGTCATTTTTATATGCCCAGGAGAAAATATAGGACATCAATGTGGAAGTTACTGTTATAACAGTAATTGTTGTTACTTTTGGTCTTAAGTTTTCATTGCAAACTATTAATAAAAAGCAGCTTGGAGATCTATGATATAATGAATGTAAATTTAACTATAATGAATTTAACTACAAGATTCAGGAGTTTAAAGGCCGGGTGTGGTGGCACATGTCTGTAATCCCAGCACTTGGGAGGCTGAGGCAGGCGAATCAGTGGGAGTTCATGACCAGCGTGGGCTACAAAAGTGAGCTCAATGGGAGCTGGAGATAGCTCAGGGGCACAAGTGCCTGCCTGGCAAGTGCAAGGTCCTGAGTTCAACCGCTAGTTGGGCAAAAAAAAGTGAGCTCAAGGCCAGCCTGAACTGCATAGCAAGACCCTGTCTCAAGAAGACAATAAAATAAGATTCAGGAGTTTAAAATCAAATCCACATATAAACAAAAATCCAGAACAAACTACAACAACTAATTTGCTAAACTAGGAGATAAGTCAGAAGCATATACTTGGCTATACAGAACACAACAAATATTTTCGCAAAAAAACACTAAAGCTACCAGTAGTATTGGCATATGCTGCTAATCTCAGCTACTGTGGATAAGGCAGGAAGATCACAAATTCAAGGTCAGTCACAGGAACTCAGAGACTCATCACAATAAAAAATTTAAACATGGCTACAGCTGAAGTTGGACAAGGTGGCATATGCCTCTAGCACCAGCCTTTTGGAAGGCTGAGCCAAAAGGACTATGAGACTACAAGCTTAAGGTGAGCATAAGCAACTGTTATCTTAAAAAAAAAAAAAGAAAAAGAAAGACATTGCCTATCCTATAATCATCTGTAAAAAAGCCAGGGATCAGTTTTAATGAGGAAGAGAATAAAAACCTAAATTTGACAAATTTTCCCCTTCGACTTTCACCTTTACCTGATCCCAGTTTGTCTTGATACGATACCTAACACATATCATTTAAGTACAATTCTCAGCAATGCATCCCACATCTCTAGCCTCCATAATAGCCCCATATTTTGCCAACAGCCTCTATGCTTCCTTCTCTGAGCACTAATGCTATTGTGCAATTCTAAAACTCAAGAGTACAAAGACAAGACAAAGACAGATAAATCTATGTCCTCCTAGGAAAGTATCCAAGACTCCATCTTTCACTGCAACAGAAAACCTGAGATTGACACATCTGTTCTCTACCATTCTTTTTAAGTTTGGAGGGTTTTTTGTTGTTGTTGTTGTTGTTCGGTTTTTATTTTGGGTACTGGGGATAGAACTCATGACCTTGCACTTGCCAGGCAGGCACTTATGCCACTGAGCTATCTCCCCAGCTCCCTACCATTCTTGCGCACAGGTTTTGGGGGGCTCCAGTCAATGTTGACATGTGTGCTAAAGTCCTCGATCAGCTGCATGGCTCCCATCAAATTACAGGGCTGGAACAAGGTCTGAAATGTAGGGTTGGACTGATGATGAAGGGCAGTGGAGCTCTGAGCAAAGGTCCCCAGCTCTTTCTGGGAAAACAGAACAGAAAAGAAACCTAAGAATCAGTAATTCTGAACCTCAGAATGAGAATTTGTCCCTCTTACTACAGAACAAAGCAGACAGCAAATTACAGCCTGTCATAATTAACATTATTCAATTAAGACTTCTTTTGGCTGAGTCCTCACTCAGAAACTAGTATGTTCATCTGTTTTTCTCAGACTGAGGATTCCTCAGCCTTTTAGATACAGGCCAACTAGCTCCAAAAGGAAAAGTAAGGTTCCCAAAAATAAGAACCATTATTTGTAAAAATTTCTCTGAGTACCACCAAGAACAAAGTTCTCCTCAAGATCCTCTAACATAGTAAGAGGTGAATACACTCTGCTGTCCATAAAAGAAGCTTAGAGAATTAGCAAACATACTATCCAAATTCCAAGAAGTAGGTATTGCTATCATTACCTATCTAAAAGTTCAGGGACAATTTGTAATGAGTTTTAAAAAAAATTATGTTAAAATTTTTTCATTTACGTATTTGGTACAGGGTCTCACTATACAGACTTGTGACTCTCCTGTTTTCAGCCTCCCTGGCACTGGGTTTACAAGAGTGTGCCACCACACCTGGACTCATTTGCTTGCTCAGCTTGGCTGGGGGACAGGCAAGGTTAGATTTTCTTTTTAACCTTTAACCTGACTTCTTGTATTTTTTAGGTTCAGAATTACTGATGTGGCAAGTAGGTTAAATTTTCTTTTTTCAGTACCAGGGACTGAACTCAGGACCCTGTGCTTGCCAGGTAGGTGCTTATTCTATTGAGCTATCTCCCTGGCCCATAGGTCAAATTTTAAATTTAGAAGCCTTTACATACAGCCAGGCATAATCGTGCATGCCTGTAATCCCAGTTCAGGAGGCTGAGATAGGATAACTGCTCCCAGGTTCAAGGCCAGCATGGGCTATATAGTGAATTGAAGGCTAGCCTGAACTACATAAGACCCAATCTAAGGGGAGGGGGAGGGGGGGAGGAAAGCTCATACACTACTTTAAAATGTCATGAGAAAAAATTAATTCTATACAGAAAACATTACTATGGAGCTCAATGAACAAATAATGAATTCAACATCTATAAATCAGCAGTACCAAGTTAGGTGTAATATAATGCATGCTTGTACTCCCAACACTCAAGAAGATTAAAACAGGAGAGTCACAAGTTTGAACCCAACATGGGCAGTGTAGCAATTCAGTTAAGACCCTGTCTCAAAATTTTAAAACAGCTGTCAGCCATTTTCAGCTCTCAGGAAGCTGAAGCAGTAGTATCACTGTGAGTTTAAAGTCAGCCTGAACAGCATAATGAAACCCTGTCTCAAAAAATACAAGAAGTCAGGTAGAAGACAGGGTAATGGCACATACACCATACATGTCATCCCAGCACTCCAAAGCCTGGCAGGAGGATTGCCCCAACTATCGCAAGCCCAACCTGAGCAACTTAATAACTTAGCAGGACCAAATATCAAAATAAAAAATAAAACAGGGCTGGGATGTAGCTCAGTACAGATTTCCTGAGTTCAATTTAAAAAAAAAAGTGATGGTGGGGGATAGATAGTTTAGCAGCCTAAGTGCCTACCTACCAAGTATAAGGTCCTGAGTTTGAACCCTAGTACCTTAAAAAAAAAGTGGAGGGGAAAAAAAGGCCAGAAGGATAGCACTGAAAAAAACTGAGGCAATGTATGATGGCACACATCTTAATCTCAGTTTAGGAAGTTGACGCCAAAAGACTGACTTTGAGACGAGCATGTGCTACCTGGCAAGGTCAAGCTCAGCCTGGACTACAGAGCAAGACCCTGTCTCAAAAAAAGAAAAAGAAACTGAGTATATTATCATGGAATCATAAACACAAGAAACTATAAAACAAAGCATACAACCAAAAATATTGAGAAAATAAAAGTTACAGTCAGTGAATAACATGAGAAATGAGAGCTAAGCTAATTTCATAGTCAATTCTTTATTGTTACCAATAATTGGAATCTTACAAGGAATATCTTGGTAGTACTGGCCTCTGAATTGAGGTTGGGGTTGGAAGAAGCAAGAAGATGGATTTGTGTCAAGAGTTGAACATGCTGAAGAGGGAAAGAAAACATTGACATGTTATGACATCATTTGAGAAAGAGAGCTTACCAAGATGTCTGCAAATTTATCACATTTATTTTGCTTTCTGAAAAGTATGACACAAATTTTCAGGTTATGTTTCCTTAAGCAAAAAGAAAAACCACATAATGTTTAACCTGCAACCAGAGTGACCAATAAAAAACTCTATTATTGCATAGGCTATTAAATTTCAGAACATATTTCTAAGGACTCTATGAAATCTTCAATTGTTAACACTACTAGAGTCCTTATGGTGAATCTTAAGGCCACAAACATGATGTTCTCTCACATCTCTAACTGATGTGAAAATCCTATGGCCCAAGGTTTCAGTAGAGTAAACTACTCAAACTCCTACAGAGCTGCTCATTATGGGTGTCACTGTCAGCCCCAAGATAATCCAATATTAACATCACCAAAGAAAGTCTTACCTGCTGCATCTGCTGCTGGAGTCTCTTTCTCTGTGCTACATCTAGAATCAGAGTCTGATGAACTTTCTCAGCCTGAGGCTTAAGTTTTTCCATGTCCTGTTGTTGTTTGGCTGAAGATTTCTTCATCTTCAGTTGTTCAAGTAGTTCCTTCACTGCCCGATGTTGTTCATTCAGCAAGTTAGCCAATGGTTCCTCAAATCTACCCTCAATGGGAAGATAACTGAATATAGACATTTCCCCAGGTTCACAACACTTCCAATTTGTTTTAATGGTGCACTAAGAAAGCACAGACAAAGGAGCTTGCCAAGTAGCTCAACTGATTAAAGTGTATGATTCTGCAAAGTCACTCAGGTGCCAGGGACAGCGGTTCAATCTCCACCTCCACGTGGAGCAAGATATCTGCCCTTAAGGCAGCCTGAGCCAGCCCCCCCAAAAAAAATCATCAAGAAAGGACAAGATCTATTTGTTGCTAATCCCCAAATCCCACTTTAGCAAACAAACTCCTTAGTCAAATATTACCCCAAAATTGTTAGAATAAAAGGATTCTGGGGCGGGGAATATAGCTCAGGGGCAGGGTACTTGTCTAACACAGGCAAGGCCCTAGGTATAACCCCCAGCACTAGGAGAAATTTAAAAAAAAAAAAAAAAATTATTTTGAATTAGACTTCACCCTATTGTTCCATAATTACTCCTCTAAACAATGTATGTATAGAGAAAGTTACACAAAATATAGGAGTTGAGAAATATCCGAATAACAGCAATGAAGGAGCTTGTGAGAACTCATTATATTCAAAGCAACTAATACCCACATTACTCTATGACTTGTTCTTTTATTTTTTTTTTAATGTATTTGGTACAGGGTCTTACTAAGCAGCTCGGACTTAGCCTCTCCAGCCCTAGGATTACAAGTGTGCACCACCACACCAGGTCTTAGGGGCCGGCTCAGCATGCCTGAGGTCAGGGCCAGGGATCAAACCCCAATCCCTATGCTTGCCTAAGTAGGCGCTACTTCTGCTGAGATACTGAGCTATCTCATTGGCCCTCTATGTCTAAAACCTGCAATGATCCTCTTGTCTCAATTATTCTTAATTTTTTTTTTTTTTTTTTGCGGTACTGGAGATTGAACTCAGGACCCTGTGCTTGCCAGGGAGGCACTTATGCTATTGAGCTATCTTCCCAGGCCTCCTTGTTCTTAATAGTGATACAAAGTTTCCCAAAGATACAGCATTTTTCTTTAATTTACCTGCCACTCCTATCCTAAGTCCAGTTTCTCCTATCTCCCTATCCATTCAGCTTCCTTGCTTCCCTTTCTCACAAACTCCAGGCCCTTGGAGAAATAAAGAAGGAGGTAAGTCGAAATATATGGTAAATTAGATGAACAGAATTGAGTTGATTCACTTATTACTATACTATCCTCCATGAAAATACCTTCTTGTGGCCTTTTGAATTCGCCCTCAAATTTCCTACCCTTAATTTCATACCCATTCCTCAGAACTGGGGCTAAATACCTAGCACTAACATGTTTTTCTTTTTGTTTTTGAGACAGGGTCTCACTTCTACATTCCTATATTGACCAGATGGGTTCAACTTGGTGTCCTCCTACCTCAGTCCCTTAGAATGCTGGGATTACAGGTATATAGTATCACTCCTGATCTTCGCATGTTAGTTATTAAGCAAAAGATACACAAAAAACAAATAAATGATTAAGCACATGCTCATAACCTATGCAGTCAGAAGAAAAAACATGCTGACAAGCTGTGACTACAGGTTATCATATTTACAGTCTCCTATAGTGCAGTAATGGTTAAATGACAACCTCTTCGTTGTTTACTTGTTTTTGAGGCAGGAACTTGCTATACAATTGAGGCTCGCCTGGAAATCACAGTGCAGCCCAGGTTGGCCTTGAATTCCTTGTTGCAAATTCTTTGTTGTGATGTTCCTCCCTCAGCCTCCCAAGTGCTGGGACTACAGGTATGGGTCACCACGTCCAGTGTGGTGGTGTTTTTGAGACAGGGTCTACAGTTCACTATGCAAATTCACTGTGTAGCCCAGGCTAGCCTGAAACCTGCAATGATCCTCTTGTCTCAAACTACTAGAGTGTGAGATTACAGGTATGTATCACCACACCCAGTTAATGATAACCCTTTATTTATTTACTTACTTATTGTCTTTTTGAGACAGGGTCTCACTGCTATGCAGTTCAGGCTGGCCTTGAGCCCACTTTTTATATCCCAGGCTGGTCTCAAACTCGTACCAATCCTCCTGCCTCAGCCTCCCAAGTGCTGGGATTGCAGACGTACATCACTATGCCTAGCAATGATAACCCTTTTTAATATTCCTAGGAGATTTGGATAATGCTTCCTTGTACAGCATTTTTTCTACTATGCACTGCAGATTTATTTATTTTATTTATTTATTTATTTATTTATTTTTAATTTTTACTTATTTATTTATTTGTTTGTTTGTTTGCTTGTTGTGTTTGTTTGTTTCTTTTATTTATTCATTTTGTGGCTGGCTCAGCCTGCCCTGGTGGTGGCGCTGGCGCAGCATGTGGTGCCGGGGATCGAACTGCAGTCCCCGCAGTTGCCTGAGCCCTCCTAAGCAGGCGCTTTAGACCACTGAACCATCTCGCCGGCCCTGCACTGCAGATTTAGGCAAAACTGTATGACCTAAGAACTAAAAAGTTCTGATTATCTTTGCTATTATCACCAAAAACAAAAGAGCAAAAGCATGATGAAATAGATGATAGCTGAGGATGCTGGTATAAAGCTACAGACCCAGGACTTCTGGAGGCTCAGGCAAGAGGATTTCAAATCAACCCCAGCCTAGACAATTTCGCAAATTAGTGAGGTCCTATCTGAAAATAAAAAATAAGATGGGATGGATATAATTCAGTGGGAACGCCTGGGTTCAATAATTTTCAGTACCCTCCCTGAAAAACAGATTAAATCAGGTTTCCATTTGTAACTGAAAGAGAAGCAGCAGCAACCCAAGTAATCTATGGAATACAAGAAAATATCTGATTTTTTTTTTTTAATACCTGAATTCTAAGAGGAATTTTTGTTTTGGTTTTTCTTAAACAGGATCTTGCTATATATACAGTTCAAGCTGGCCTCAAACTCACGGTGCTCCTCCTGCCTCAGCCACCCAAGTGCTAGGATTATAGTTGTGCATCACCACCCCTGCTCTAACAGGAATTTTTTACGAGTAGTTTTGTAATTCTCAAATTTGCAAAACTTATTATACAGAGTTGATTAGAACCAAAATGTGTTTACAGATCAAATCCCATAATAATACAAACCCAAGAAAAATGTTTGCATTCTGCTAAGCCAAAACTTTGCTAGCTGGGCGTGGTGGTGCACGCCTGTAATCCCAGCACTTGGGAGGCTAAGGCAGGAGGATCGGTGCAAGTTCGAGACCAGCCTGGGCTACAAAAGTAAGCTCAAGGCCAGCCTGAACTGTATAGCGAGACTCTGTCTCAAAAAGACAAAAAAAAACAACTTTGCTCTATGACTGGAAGTAAGTGGGTTGAATCTTTACCTCAATAATCTGGAGATTTCTGGGGTGGTTATTATGATACTTGTCAAAATAGAGTGTGACAGATATTTGTAATTTGTACACAAATTCATTAGTGTAGCTTGTCCTCGTCATCAAAGTGGACAGTTTCTGAAAGTCTTACTTCCTAATAGATCCCAAACTGTGTTCCTTGGTGGTGGTGTTACCCTAAAACACAGCACTCCCAAGAGGCTGCAGGGCTGTTAGCTCTGATGTTCCCCGACCTCTGGCCACACTGAAACAACAGGAAACTTCACAAGCAGAAGAGAGAGAGGGAGTCTAGACCCTTAATTCATGACTTTCTGCCCACTAAAGGTGAAAACATCTTTTTACCAACACTGTCTGGAATGTATCCTTCCTTATCTTGCTACTCTTACTGCAGGTACACTATGGAGGGTGGGAGAGCACATACCATGATGTCTTTAAGGAAAAGCACAGAATAGTATTTTTTTAAAAATGCATTTAGGTCAGGTGTACAGGGTCTGACTACATAGATCAGACTCAAAAGTAGTGATTCTCCTATTTTCAGCCTCCCAAGTGCTAGGATTACAGGTACTTCCCACCACACCCAGGCTTTCAAGTCTCCATGCACTCTGGGGTCAGGGTGGGGCAGGACTGGCACAGCAGAGCCTGGCAAGGATCGAGTCCCAGCCTATGTGCTCTGCCTAAGCAACCACTTTAGTCCACTGAGCTATCTGGCTGGCTCTGAACAGTATCTTATAAAATAAAGAAATCCTTTAAAACAGAGAAGAAAATTTCTAAGAAATTTAATACTCATGACTGAATACAGCCCCTTAATCGTTTGTCCTTTAGCTGAGCATGGTATTTCATGCCAGTAACCCCAGCACTCGGGAGAGTGAGGAGGAGGATTGGCATGAGTTTAAGGCCAGTCTGGGCTACATGGTGAGTTCAACGCAGGTCTGAACTGCATTGTGTGATCCTATCTCAAAAATCAAAATTCAAAACCAAAACAAACAAGAAAAAGAAAAAAAGCTGGCCCTATTCCCTTTCCTTTTTTTTTTTTTTCTAGCTCAAGCTGCCTTAAGGGCGGGTCTGGTATGGCTTGGGGAACTGGATCAAACAGAGGTCCCCTGTGTCTGAGTTTGCCCAAGCAGGTGCTTTAAATAACTGAGCTAATTCACAAGCCCCTAAAAGAGGGGCAGGAATTTATTTTCTATTTATTTGTTTGTTTGTTTATATTGTAGGAAGGGTCTACAGGGTGTTCAGGTAGTCCAATCTACTACTGGATTGGACTCATACTGATCTGCCTGTTTACAGCCTCCCAACAGCTGGGATTACAGGTAAGGCCACCACGCCCATTTCAACTGCAGTCTCAGCATGCCCTCAGGTCAGGCGAGCACAAAAGGTCCTGGATATGGATCACCCCTGGCCCCTGGGATTTAGCTCAGTGACAGGAAATTTTTTTTTCTATTCCCTTCTTTTTTTTTTGATCTTTTTGAGACAGGGTCTCACTATGCAGTTCAGACTGGCCTTGAGCTCACTTTTGTAGCCCAGGCTGGTCTCGAACTTGCGCTGATCCTCCTGCCTCAGCCCCTCTGCTGGGATTACAGACAAGCGCAACCATGTCCAGCCCTCTATTCCCTTCTTTTTTTAAATTTTTATTTATTTATTTATTTATTTATTTATTTATTTGCTTGTTGTGTTTGTTTCTTTATTTATTCATTTTGTGGCTGGCTCAGCCTGCGCTGGTGGTGGCGCTGGCGCAGCATGTGGTGCCGGGGATCGAACTGCAGTCCCCACAGTTGCCTGAGCCCTCCTAAGCAGGCGCTTTAGACCACTGAACCATCTCGCCGGCCCCTCTATTCCCTTCTTAACAGACCAATTTCACTGACCTTCTCATTAATGCCATGCTTCCCCTTCAGTTCTTCTGTTTAAACTGAAGTTTCTTACCATTTTCTCTTACTGTGCAATTAAAGCTTTGCTTTCCCTCTCATAATTCTTAGCCTAACTATAATTTTTATTTATTACTGGGTCACAAGACCCAATGTCCAGTATCACGTCCAAACTATATTCTTCTACTCACAACACACAGCAAGGGGCTAAGGTACAGATCAATAGCAGCAGCCAGCAGGCCCGATGTTTAAACTCAGCCTGGGCAACTTAGCAATTTCCCAAGACTATGCCTCAAAATGAAAAATAAAAAGAGCTGGGAATGTAGGTTAGTGTGAAGGCCCTAGGCTCAATCTCTCTTCCGTACAGGAAGGGGAAGAGAAAAGAGGAAGGAGAGGTGAAGAAAAGGGAAAGGATAAGAGATCTAAATCCATCACAAAAAGAGGAGGGCTAGGGAAAAAGTTCAGTAGTCTAAGCACCTGCCTGGCAAGCACAAGGACCCAGGTTTGATCCCCAGTACTGCATTCCATCCTGGCCACTGAAACTGGGTGTGGTGGGGCACACCTGTAATCTCAGTGCTGCGGAGGCTGAGACAAGAGGATAACTGAGAGGGATGGAGAGATAGCTCAGCGTTCTAACGCCCCTGCTTAGGCAAGCTTAGACAACTGTAGGGATCACAGTTTGATCCCTGGCACCACATGCTGCACCAGTCTCACCCCAGGGCAGGTTGAGCCGGCCATAACATAAATAAATATATAAAATGTTTTCTTAAAAAAGAGGATCACTGGGCCGGCGAGATGGTTCAGTGGTCTAAAGCACCTGCTTAGGAGGGCTCAGGCAACTGCGGGGACTGCAGTTCGATCCCCGGCATCACATGTTGCGCCAGCGCCACCATCAGGGCAGGCTGAGCCAGCCACAAAAATGAATAAATAAACAAACAAACACAACAAGCAAATAAATAAATAAATAAATAAAATTAAAAAAAAAAAAGAGGATCACTGAGAGGCTGAGACAAGAGGATCACTATGAGTCTGAGCTGCATAGCAAAACCTTGTACCAAATAAATAAATAAAGAGAATGGAAAATGAAAATGTCTACTTTCTAGAGGTTTGAGAAGTGCCAACTTCAGGCAGACATGGTGACATACACCTGTGGTGCATGCCTTTAATCCTAGTGCTCTAGGAGGCTCACACAGGAGGATGGCAAGTTTGAGCCTAACCAAGGCAAATCAGCAACACCATGTCTCAAAAAGTAAAGAGATCTGGGGATATCTCAGTGTGAAGTGTCTAGGTTCAATTTGCAGTATTATAAAACCAGGTGCCAACTTAGCATGTAAAGGTTAGTATAGACATTGACAGTTTCTGAAACATAACTACAGGCACTACATAGTTTGTTCAATTAGTAACAAGGTGACTAAGAAATTTGCAGTCCCATCTACCAGATGTAAAAGGAAATAAGAAAAATGAAAATGACATAACAGTTACCATAATTTAGGGTAGTTTCTGTGGCTGGAGAGTCCTATTTACCTCTCCAGCACCACTCTCCTGGAGAAGCTGTGATCGGATGCCAGCTGCTGTTCTTTCTCCCTTCCCAAACAGATACAGCTTAGTCTTTTGCTGTACTGCCCCTAAACAAGGAGATTTTTCACTTACCACCTTAATCCCTCCAGAACTCTGCATCCTTATAGAATTAACAGAAGACAGTTGAAGAAAAGAAGTTGTTCAATGTGATTTCCAAAAACTTTCTCAGAAATACACATTTCCACCATTTTTTAAGTCTTAAGGTCTGTGGCCAGCATACCGTAAGGCTTGAGGGGTGTTAAAATTAGGCCGAGACTCAGCTACACGCTCTTCTTCCTCTGGACCGTCATCTTCCATGTTTGAGAATCCCATCTCATCCTGGAACTGTTGGCAAAGAAAAGGAAGGTTTCCTGGGGAACCAGCCTCTTTAAGTCATTCCCACAGCAACATGAGTAAATGAAACTAGGTTACAGTACTTTATTTTTTATATGTATTTGGTACAGGGTCTTCAGGGTCTACAGGGTCTCACTACATAGATTGGACTCAGTGATTCTCCTGTTTTCAGCCTCCTAAGTGCTGGGATTACAGGCACACACCAACAAGCCCAGTCTCGCTTGCTGTCTCAGCGTGCACAGCACACCAGGGATTGAACCCTGGCCAGTGTGCTCTGCCTAAGTAGGTGCTTTTAGTCTGCTGGGCTATCTAGCCGACCCTAGATTACAGGATTTTAATCATGCTGTCACCAGAGTTTGTACTTCAGAACTCCCAGAACCCCACACATGAGATGACTCTTATCCCAAGAAAAAAAATCTGAATTAGCCCATTTTTAACAGTGGGCACTGACTTAGTAACTCAGAACAATCATCCTCTTAGAAATATCTTTTAAGAGAGCTTGCCAGGTACCTCAGCTGGTCAAAGCACATGATTCGGCAAAGTCTCTTCAGGCAGCGGGGACCGCAATTCAAAACCCTCCCCACAAGTAGCATGAGACTTACCCTTAAGGTAGCCTCAGCCAGCCAAAAAAAAACCAAAAACACAAATACCTTCCAAGAGACAACTTTATGAGAAAGGCAGTCCTTGAGTTCAGAGAATTCTAAAGCTGGTTTAAAAACTAGATATGCATCAAACCACAGTGGGAGAGGCCAGCAAGAGTGCAGAGAAAATCTTACTTGGTTATTCTATGAATAACCAAGAGTTTCTCACCTCACAAAATTTTCTTGCTACTATATTTTCTACTGGGCAGACTAAAAGTGGAATGGTTCAGGCAAACTGTCTTTATAGAAAAGAGAATCCCAAACCAAAGGACCTAGCCTGCTGGAAAATCTATTTTTATCACATGATCTCACTCAAGTATCACGACTCACAGTTTCAAATAGTTCTTCCATCAGTTCGTTCACTTCCTTTTCTGCAAAAACAATGAAAAACAAAAATTACGTTGTTGGCAAAGTTATTTTCATTTTTCAATAAGAGAAAACTTTATGGAGACAATGTATCCTGCTTCCAGCAAGGTATCTTATAAATGCTTACAAATACCCTTCAATCAAATCAAACTCTTACTGAAGACCAACTATGCCTCAGTGGTAGCCCTAGGTGCCTGCATAATATGAGACACCAAAAGAGTTAATACTTTCGCATAGCTTATA